>JAQIWN010000005.1:0-111077 GCA_034699025.1 Entomobrya cf. arborea Gr-Col-00668 | reverse complement strand
AAACCTACCGGTAGAATTTTTTGCTTTTTGCACTGAAAGTGTACGTACTCATGTACTTCAAGAAACTAATGAGTTTATATTCGCCAAGTTTTTTTTCGAATTTTAATTTACAAAAAAACTTTTTTGTAAATTAAAATTCGAAAAAAAACTTGTCTATATAGACACGTAGCGTGTCTAAATAGACACTTTTCACGTGTCTATATAGACACGTGGGCCTTGACTGTGATAATTAGTTATATAGTAAATTGAATACAAACTGAAATAAAACTTTTTAAGTTATAAATTATAAATGGAAGTAGGTAGAAGGGAGAAAAAAAGAGAAAAAGTTCTGTTACTAACATGATGAGATGAGATTACAAAGTTAGGGGTCAATTGCGGTCATGTCTTGGGTATATTGGGGCAAGGTGAAACATGTTAAATGCTAAGGTCAAGCATGAAGGTTTTGCCGACGGACGGACCAACGACCTTCAGAAACCGTAGGATATTATTTACATACGCTCATGCGCGTATCCAGGTCCCTGTGTTTCTAAGCACTAGCGGTCACCACAACCCAGCCCACAGGTCACCATCATAGTAGTAGAGTCAACCTTTTTAAAAAACCGAATCCGACCCCTGCACACACGGCTCCCATCATGTTTATGACACATTCGTCTGGACTTCACCAAATTCGACACAGACAACAGACAACAAATCTTGAAATAGAGGGCTATGCTATGGTGGACCACAATCGTGGTCTGGCAGCTCTGCATGTGTTCCATTACTCATTACATTACATAATTAAAAATACAAAGCTTACCTCAACAACTAACTCAGTTTTTAAATCAAGTACAGATTGTAGTCATTTGAGGCAAGCTATGTAAAAAAAAAGTTTTAATGAAAAATTCAAACTTTTTCCCATAAAAATGTACGAATCGATAATTCGAGGTGATAAAAGGGCAGATTTGGTGTGTACAGGTGTTCTAGCGGTCATTACCCAATTCCATTGATTCGACATACCACCACAACAACAAAAAATACTCCAGACTTTTTCATGTACTCTAACAACCAGAAATTCTACTAACTTTGAATATTACGCTGGCCCTCCTTTAGGATCTTTCTCTTATTTGTTCCTTAAAAACACAAATCTATCTAGACCGAATCAAAATGTTGAACACTACAAATGATTGAAAGAATGCATGACTTGAGTTTATGAAAATTGAGATTTTTTTTTTGTTAATTAATCAGATTTATGTACTTTTTTGCACTTGATCTGATAAGCCAGAATGCATAAATGATAATTGATCAAGAACATTTTCTTTTGCTGTATAATTTTTCATTTTTTAATGCATAGTTTGTGCAGATCTTTGTTCACTTTCATTTTACACTGCACTCTATCTTCTATCATACTTTCACTTGGTAATTTTTGCATGTCTGTATTTTACGTTTTTGTGTTGTGCAATGCAACTTGCAAAATTATTGGACGAATCACTGTGCCCCAGATTTTTACCGAGTTACCAGCGGTAGCATAAGCAGATGTCCTCCTAAACATTAAATCATCAGTTCATCATCTGGCCTCCCATGTGTGATCGTTTTGAATAAGTTGAAAGTTAGTTGTAAGGACAGGAACTTGATAATCTGTCTGAAGAATTATTATGAAGCTCTTTCTTAAAATTTTTAGCTTCAGATCGGACCCACAAATGCAATTTGGTGTCCAGGGTTTTAATTACTTGTAGAATTGCTGTGGGACTGTAGATTTAAACCACTTCGCTTACTTGACCATCTTGACCTTTTCTGTTAATTATTGTTGTGTTCTGTTTGTGGACAAGTTTAAAGATGGCAAGTGTAACAGAGACAACTCCAAGTGGATCCATCTCAGCATCAACTATTCTCAAAACCACAAGCCCAACTAGTTCTCAGAAAAATGTTAAAAGTTCTTCGTCATCTTCAACTGTTGCAGATTCATCTCAGGTTACGGAACCAGAATTTGCTTGGATGGTAGGTCGAAAATTTTTAATAGAATTTTAAAATTTAATACAATTTAAATGAAGTATTGAAGTGAAGAAGCTTTGATTGACAACAAATTTGTGATTATTATGATGCTAACTTAACTTGACTTGAACAGTGATTATTGATAATTTGCAGGTAAAACCTTGCTTCTTTTATAAAGAAGAATACAGCGATTGTAAAAGCTTCAAGGCTAGATTTCATCAGTACTTTATCCACGGGAAATCCAGTGACTGCCAACATTGGAAACAAGATTATGACAATTGTGTTCTTTGGGAGGAAAAAAATAATGTAGATGCACTTGTAAGCAAGATAAGTATATCACGTAGCTTGTTAATTCTATTAAAATTGAGCTGCTAGCAATTATAATTTAGTACTATTTCAATTTTTTTGTATTTTGATAGAAAAACGTAATTGACAGTGAAAAGCTTCGTGTAAGAGCAAGATTACGTGCTCACTACTCCAACAACGTTTGGGAACAAAGGACCTCCCCTCCCCCGGATTGGAACAAGGAACTTCCCGACTCAATTAAAAAAGATTATAAAACTAGTTTCTTGAAAAAGAAGTCAGATGATTTAAAAAATGGTACAGAAAAATTAAAAGGTTTTGGTGCGGCAGATGTGGATTTGTCCAGAGATGATGATGAGTCTTCCTGTACAATTATGTAGTTGATTTTTTTATATTTTGTAGTAATTCCTAGTCAATCAGCGATAAATAAAATGAGACATTACAGTCAACAAATTTATAATTAATTAAAAATTTATCATAGTTTTTAAAGTCTTTTAAAATTCACTAAAACACTATATGCATCATATTGTTTTGGATTACCCCAATCGTTAAAACTTTTTTGGTGGCAATTTGTCGGTGTTTATGGCTTGTTGCTTTGCTGTATCACTCATAAAGGTTTACACAGACAGACAACTGGAACAATACACACATGTCAATTGTCAATGTCAAATGTTTGGCGCTCATACTGTTCCAGTTTTTTTTATTTCACTATTTTAAAATATCGTGACAACAGTAATTAAATGTAATAACAATTAAAATGATAGCATCTTCTTCTCCAAAGGGTAGTACTCTTGTGGGTAGTAAAAGTATGAGTGCTTTAACGTTTTGGGGGGCTGTGGTAGGGGTATCCGTATTGAAACTGCTGCTCCTCAATTCCTAGTAAGTATTGTGATTTTGATTGATTTATGATGACAGTGATAATTTATGGTAACGGTGAGTTTAACGGTTTAAAAAAAAATATTTTCAGTCGTTCAACAGACTTTGAAGTACATCGCAACTGGTTAGCAATTACACATAGTCTCCCACTGGAAAAGTGGTATTATGAGAAAACATCTGAGTGGACTCTGGATTATCCGGTGAGGTTCAAGAGTAAAAATGTTTCTTTTTGTTAGATTTAACTAAATGCAAATGACATAATGGGTAAATGGTGTTTTCCTTTAATTTTACAGCCCTTCTTTGCATATTTTGAATGGGGATTGTCACAAATTGCCAAATATTTTGACAAGGAAATGGTTCAAATTTCAAACCTGAACCATGTCAGCCCACAGACTATTTTGTTTCAAAAGTTATCTGTTATCTTGGTAGACTTTTTGTTGGCTTACTCTGTATTGAGGTAAGGAGCCATAATTAACCGGAGAGCAGAAGATGCGTTAAATGTGTTCAAAATGTACCACATATTTATCAACTTGTTTTTTTAAAATTTCCAGATGCAGCTTATCTTCTAATGCCCTCCTGTCCACATCGTCTCCACGCCGTGGTGATCCAAAATCATCAAGAAACCAGCTTGAAACACTATTCATACTCATTTTCCTCAACGGCGGACTTCTTATCGTCGACCACATTCACTTCCAGTACAACGGATTCCTCTTTGGAATCCTACTCCTGTCAATATCAAAATGTCTGGATGGGAAATATTATCAAAGTGCTGCTATTTTCGCAACCCTTCTAAACTTCAAACACATTTTCCTCTACATGGCCCCCGCTTTTGGAGTCTACTTTCTCCGAAAACAATGTTTTCCTCCAAGTGTACCCTTACAAATCCCCTCCATTTTAAAATCCCTTTCCTCATTCGCTCTCGTAGGCGCCTCCGTATTATCCCTTTCGTTCGGCCCATTTTACCAACACATCCCACAAATACTACAGAGGTTGTTCCCATTCCAACGAGGCTTATCCCACGCCTACTGGGCACCCAACGTTTGGGCTGGATATAACACGTTGGACTGGCTACTCAATATTCTTTTAACCAAGAACCGCACCTCTTCTTCAGTGACCTCCGGCCTTGTTGGAACCGCCTCCCTTTCATACCTTCCCCAAATTCTTCCCATTCACTCCTTCCTCCTCACCCTTTTCTTTATACTCCCCGCCCTTTACAAATTGTGGGAGTCACCCTCCCCAACAAATTTCATTCGTTCTGTAACACTAACTGCATGGACATCCTTCATGTTTGGCTACCATGTTCACGAGAAGGCTATTCTAAACGTGATCATTCCATTTTCACTCATTGCCACTCAAGAGCCAAACTTATTTTTCCTTATTTTAACCACTGGCACTGTGTCACTATTCCCCCTCCTTTTTACACCTGCAGAAATCATCCTCAAAGCAATCATTCTCATTCTCCACCTTAGTCTAACATCCCAAACCCTTCGCCTCCAAAAGTTTCACATTTATGAAACCCTTTATCTTACTGGATTCATTGGAGTTTATCTCTTCGAAAATCTTGGTGCTGCCTTTCTTCCTAATTATCCATTCCTTCCCTTACTCCTCGTTTCTGACTACTGCTTTCTCGGTGTTCTCTACTGTTATGTTACATTTTACTATAACTTCGTCGCTGTAACCCCTGGAGGGAAAGTGACTACCTCAAAAAGTGTGAGAATGTCTGAAACCACTTCAGTTACCACCATAACATTTACATCATCGTTTTCAAGACCAAGTACTGTTAATGGCAGCGTAAAAACTTTGCCAACTCCCAGCCTTTCACCACCTCAAAAACCCAAGAAATCCATTTCTCCCAAGACAACATCATCACCTCAATCTACATCCCCGAGTTCACCTCCCTCCAAAACAAAACCTTCAAGAAAATCCATCCCTACCTCAGACCGAGTTTTACGTAAACGAGCTAAATAGTTTGTGTAGGATGCAATTTATGATAATTATATGTAATATATGCTAGTTAACGACAATCAATTAATAAAATAGTTATTTATGACAAGACAAAAACACATCTTCTTTCAATAATATACTTCTGTAATTGCAATTCATTTTTTATTATTTTTTTGTATATTTTGTATTTTACCATAATTGAATCTTCTATCGTCACACCATACCGTAAATTCTGGAATTTTTTTTTTACATAATTATACAATTTAATCTCTTAATCTTAAATTATTATATACACACGATAAAAACAGGACTTCAAATTCCTAATTTACTTCTTGGACAACCCAGTTCCACAATTCTCAGATTTTCATCCTACGTAACAAGAAATCACCATCGTCATCATTGTCTCTATCTAGTTGACCTGCTTTACCTTCAACTTGAACAAACATAACACGGCACATGGGAATTTTTAATCAATTTCTTCAAAACCAAGCATTTAACATCAATAATAATCTAACTGAAAACAAAACAGGTTTGAAACTTTGAACTATAATTTCCTTGTACATTTTTATCATTCGTCAAATAATGTTTAAAATATTGCAACAAACAGGTATTCAATAAAAGATGACTTTTATTATATAACTCATAGCAAAAATAGTAAAAAAAATCCTACGCAAAAGAAATACGCTAAAAAGCAATCATTTTACATCAGCTAATGCTTAAATTTACAATTAATCATCTCATCATCATTATCAATCATAGAATTCCTATCTCTTTGTCATGCTATCTAAAATAAATAATACCTTTACATATACATTAATATGATTACTTAAACTTTTAAACCAATAATTCTATCGAGCATACGGAAAAAATCATAGGAATTAATAACTTAATTGCTTAAATACTGACATTCTATTCTGAGAATAAAAATAACTGAACATGTATTTCGACATCGACACCTTAAAAACAGTCCTTTGGGAAACGGCAACACATTTTGGTTTTTCTAAAAGACAAAATTTCATTACATCCATCTCGCATATCCGCCCCCAGGCATACCTCCTGCAGCCCCTGAATTAGGGTCATACAGCGAACCTAACGATGGCGATGATGAGACAGGAAATGGCGGACGATCAGAAGCAGTAGCAGCGTTGAGGAAATCATTATAAAATGAAAGTGAAGGGGCGGCTGCTGAAATGGAGTCGAGTGATCCGTAAGATAAGCCTTGAGGATTACTAAAAATTAAAGAAATTAATTTGTTTTGTACACGAACACAATCAAATAAACTTGTAAAAAGAATAGATATGTTTTTAGTTTAGTAACTTACATTAAAGAATTGATGTCATCATCCCACGACGAGCCGCCAGCCATTGCATTGGATGATACGCTAGATGAACGAATCATTGCTCCAGCGTTGGAAGCGTCATACGCTGTGTAACCAGGTGCCGACATATTCGATGGAAAAAAGGAAGATGACGATGACGCTGATGCTGATAAAGGACCGGCTTGACCTGATGGAGAAAATGACGAAGAGACAGAAAAGGTACTGGTGGATGAATAGAATGGTGGCTGATAATGATGATGAAGGGCCGAGGTTGTACTAGCGCCAGTAGTTATTCCCCCGGTAGAGGCTGTCGTTGTACGAATACCCTGTGTAATAATCCACACACAAAGTTAGTTTATTAGTTTATTTGCATAATTGAGAATTTATGAAAAATCTCTACCAAATGATATCCCTAACTGTCAATGCAAAATTATGCAGGAAATACAATTTACATACTATCAAATCGTACGATTTATACTAACATTAGTCATTACACCTAAAATGCCAATATTATTATGAGAATGAGAGGTGAATGAGGTTTCGTTAATGAATATGAGTCAGAGATCCCTTAAAAATGAAAATCCAGATGTAAGAGGGAAATATTAATTAACTTAATGCAACTTCATCAAAGTAGAGAGATGGTTATGTATTTTTTACTTATTTTTTTGCCAACTAACATGAAACGATAAAATAAGCAGTAAAGTAAACAATTAGATAGATTTTGCAATACAAAAATATATGAACGCATAGATTTTTTTCAAGCATTTTCTTTGGAATTTTATAACTAATTAAAAAAATATATGTCAAGTTTCAAAAATAGGCTACTTGAGAGGGAAACAATTTATATCCCAACACAAAAAAGAAAAAAAGTGTGTTACAGTTTTCTACGAAAAAAGAAAAACAAACAGAGATAGTGTTCTTTCGGCTAGCCGTCTCTGCTAGAAACACACACGTGATACGACATCTAATCACTTGATGAACCATGAACCCTACTTACGGATGATGAATACATAGTAGAGGAGGAACCACTACCGGAGCGATTATTATTCGCCGATGATGACGGCGCTGAGGAATGTGATGATCCAAGAGATGCAAATGGTCTTCCTTGTTGGTTATTTTGGGTCTCTGGACTTGGCGTTGGACTATCAGATAACTCAATACAAGCAGGACTTCTAGGTTGGTGGGAGTTAGTGGCGGCGGCGGCTGTGGCGTTGCCTTCATTTGTTGATGCTAAAGGAAAAAAAATCAATTTAAAATATATACCATAGTTTCTTACATGGCTTTAAAATACACAAAGTTGAAACATGATAACTTACTACTATCAGAGGATGAATCTTCTACATAACTGACTTTAGCTTTACGTCTTCTTGGCCTAATACCAATTTCATCATCATCGTCGTCGTCATCGTCTTGTTGATGAGACACCTCACTATGTACCACTTCCGTTTCCACACTAGTCGGTTGCGGAGTTGAAGCTTGAGTACCACGTTGCGTGTTATCATCATCGTCATCATCCGACGAAAGATCTATACATTCAGGTTCCGCAGCGGTGTGCTTTTGCTGAGACGATGATGATGCCATTGAGGAGGAAGGTTTAATGTCATCCTCAATAATTATATCATCATCCAAATCAATAGTTTCATTTACTCCAGCACTACCATCGTTTAATTTACTTGAGGAATCGCTAGGTTTCAGCTTTTTGGTTGGAGGCTCCACATTTTCCGTTTCACTTTTGATTCTTATTGCAGGCACCCAAGTACCATCTGGATACAACTCAATATCATTACCAGAGTCAATAGAGAGATTTTTGATTACGTCCATAAAGTAGCCGTCAATACACAAGTCATTAAATTTTAAATGCTTATTGCAGACAGGACACACAAACGTTGGTTTCCTCTCGTTCATCAGTAGGAAAAGATTGGCGTCAAAGCACTGTAAGTGCTTGCATGTTGTAGCACGACATGGATAAGTCATTCGGCTTTTCCCCAGTGGACAAGCTACGGAAACCCTGATGGAGGTGGGAGCACAAAGATCATCCTCTTCCGCAGTAGTGATTTCTTTAATCCTTCCCCTTGTAAAGTCAGCGGGTTGAATTCGTTTGGCTTTCAGTCTTGAGAAGAGTTGATCTGCGGTGAGCTTTTTCACAATGTTAATTAACATGCAAAAGTTCTTCTGTTGGTCGGCAATCCAACTAACGTGAATTGTATTATTGGATAAAGGACAGCACTTCACATTAGTTGTGATGTTGAGGGGCTTCGATGGACGTTTTGGTTCTACTCCGGGGCGATTACTGGGTATGGGAGTGGGGAGTTGGACCATACGACCATTAACTTTCACAACTAAACCTTGGGGGAATAAATCATCTTGTTCTTCGGCGGTATCTGAGGCACAAAAACGAAGTTGCACTTGAACCAAATACTGGATTTTTGAAACGGCATAGCCTCCTTCCGAATGGACCACCTCACGAGAATTAGTAATTTCACCAGCTTGGGAAGGAGATAAACAAAATGACTGTTGAGTTTCTTGTTTTGGACAAGATCCTTGGTTAACTGCACAAAAAAAATACCATTAGCATCACATCACATCTTCTTCTCATAGCAATTATTCAAATTATTAAAATTTCCCTTACTCAGACTTGTAGGTCGAAGGAGAACAGCCAAGATGTCGTAAAAAGGTAACTCCTTCATTTTAACATCTGGACAAATAGGTATCGACTTATACTGACCATCACCCCCAATAACACGATGGAATCCAATAGAACGCCCAAAGGAACTCATAGGATCCTGGTGTACTTTAGATTCAAAAGATGAACTTCCATAAGAACTGGATCCCCCCGTGGCAGCTTTCATCGCTAGGCTAGTATTACTGGTAGTACTATGAGATACATCAAGTGGTTGACCATAATTTGTAATACTGTTTAAACATAATTACAACACAAAAAAACCAGGGGGCTATCACAAAAGTTTAAAAATCAGTCACAAAAATCTATTTCCCAAAAAAATTCTATGGTCACTTACGCAATGGATCTGTATAATTCCTTAATTTTCATTGAAATCTGAGGTGACTTGGACTTCACCAACTCCAAAGCTCTTGACTGCAGCTCATTCTTCCGTCCCGTTTTATTCTTGCCAGCGTGTCCCAAAAGAGCTTGAAGTTCCGTCACCCGAAACCTCATCACCATATTCTTCACACATTTAAAAAAACCAAAACATTAATAATTTCCCCTCAACCGCCAATTTAATTATATTTTCCCTCCACCTCCAACCAATCATTTTTTCTGGCTGTGATTTAGGATTAAAATCAACTCTCGCTTACCCTCAAGTCGCCATCCATTTTATTGCTAATTTTTTCCACTATTCAGTTAAAATGGTTAAAATACTCTTAATTATTTTTAAAAAATCCCTTTGCTAAATCATTATGATTTTTTGTTCAAGTACAAAAACAAATCCTACGGTTTCCTTCCTCTCAAAACAGTTCTGTTGGTTGTTTGAAAAAGAAGTGAGGTTGCAGATGCAGAGATGATGATCATTATGTTAGCTCGGCTCAACCCTTTTTCTTATTTTTTTTCAAGTGAATTAGATTCACCACAATGTATTCCGTAGACATAGAAACGTTACTACAGACGAGTATTGCAATCCCATCCTGGCAATGAAACATGAATGAACGAGAAGTAGAGTGAGAGTCAAACCACTTCATTTTCATTAGCTCTTTTTCATGCTTGATACTTCACTCCGACGTTTTGGTATATATTTTTTTTGGCTGTTTGCAAGGCTTGAGGTGTATTCCTTGGCGAACATGAACCAAGAAGAGCTTCATTTTCTGCAGACAGTCTGTGCTTTGCCGTACCATCTCGGAAAAAGGCAACTTGTAACATACCTAACCACATACCGTATTTTCTCAAATAAAGGTCCAGGTTTTAAATGTAAAGCATATTGATTGTTTTGCTCATAGATTTTTATGTCAAACCGGCTTCATTTGAATTGAGACCACGTCTTCCAATTTATGATGAGTCATCGTCATAATATATTTTAATGGGAATGGGGGTCAATGGAACTTAAGCATTGTGCTCTATTTCGTAAGAAATGGGTCGTTTACAATTATAAATGACTACCCGGTTTCATTTGAGAGTATACGGTAATTTAACTAGGAACGGTGGTGGACAATGCTTGTAGATGAATGAAAAAATGCTAATTCTTTTGATTATGGAACTTTGTTCGCTAATTTTGGATTATAGAAAATTCGAAATCTATCGTAGCTGCCGAAACTTTATCATTTCCGTTTTAAATAGAAATAATAGTTCCCCAAATTTCATATCAAAGGTATGACATCAACAAACAAAAACATACACGCATGTCACATTAAAATTGGAATGATTAGCTAAATGATAGAAAAATATAACTCCATAACTTACTCACTTTAACGTCCATGTTTATAAGTATATAATAATCTTGGTCGTCTGTCGGTCTGGTCTAGTCCAATCCAAGCGCGTTACAACTTTCCCAACACATTGAACTGATTTAATGATGAATGAATGAGAATTTCTATATTTTTAGGTAACACACTTAAATTAAGCAAAAATTAAGTAAATTCTTGTTTTTTTGGGTTCTAAAACTTTTATCACGTCTCACTATTCACTATTTACTTACATACCCGAAAAACCATTGGACTGAGTATCGATACTCAATATCAAAGTAATCAAACGTGTTTACAGGATTACAAGTTCGGGGGTAAATCGGTTCATAGCTTTAAAAAATATATTTTAACGTCGAAGTCATAAAATACATTTAAAAAGCTAATTTTCTCTTTTTCGTTCCAATTCCCAATTCTAAAAAAAAATCCATGCCATGCCAGGTAGTACGCAAATTAGTTAAGATTCATGCAAATTATGTTCATTTTAATTTTCAATTGTATCTATAATTACACCTTCGGACCATGTATGTTAAGGGTTGAATTTGCATTGTTTTGTATGTAGCTAGCTTCTTGTTTAGCAGAAAAAATTGAATTCGAGAAAAACTGCATCTCTGAAAGCCAATCAGTCTGATATGATCTGATAGATGATATGCATTATATCATATCTAAATTAGTTAATGAGTAATGGTATGGATAGTTTGATTTTTTTAATATTTCGTTTTTATTTAAGTCCTTCACATTGATAGTTGTTCTTTCAGTATTTTAGTTTATTTGACACCTTATTTTTTTAAGTTAATAATATAGTATGTATATTTAATAGTTTTGTAATAATATTAACTTGGCGGACTCGAAAGCCTGAGCTTGTGGATTTTTTTTCTTACAATTATTAGTTTTGCATGCTTATATTTTAATTCTTATAAATTACTTATATTGTGTGTAATGTTTATTACCATATAAAGTAATTAATCATCTCTGTTTATTATCAGTGACGTTTTGTGTGGTGTGTGTGTCTGTGTTTGTAGATATAATATTTATTTTTGAAGCTATGTAGTTTTATGTACACAATTTTTGTGTTTTTTAATTTTTTAATACAATTATTTTTTACATTTTTACATCGTATTATTCGTGTTTGTTCACAATTCACATGCATTGACCGCGCGCCATCATGTACAGAGATATAATATTTGGCTTAAATATATAGAGATACAGTTATCAAGTGTCTCAAATATTTTGTTTAGCTCATTGGCTTAATTAAAATACATAAATTAATTAACTCAATTATGTTTTACTAAATTTTAGTAGTCAATAATGGAATTAAGTAGAGTACCAAATATCAATAATGGAATTAAGTAGAGTACCAAATATTAATAACCGAATGCGTTATAAAATGAATCTTTTGTGAAAAAATTATGACAAGAATTTAATTGGCTATTAGATCAAAAAATATACATACATGGTAAACTGTTGCATGCACATGAGTATAAAAAAACATGCAGGTTAGTAATTGTAATTAGTTAATATATTGGTTTAAATGATTTCGAAATTGACATGCAATAAAAATTAGGAATATTATCAAAACGGTAAAATTAAGGTATAAATTAATTTAAAGAATTCCAATCCAATCGAAAATTCTTGAAAAATACAGTTCATTTAGCAGTTTAGTTAGCAGCATTAAAATTCAATAGGATAAATCTTAACTCTAAAAAGGTTCTCATTAATTATTTGACAGCCAGCTGCCAAATAGTAAACTATAAGGAATTATTTTTTCATCATGGTCGTATGTATTTCGTGATTGATGTTTTTAATTAGGAAATGCCTCCATCTAAAATAAGAGTCATTTCTCTTGTTTTTTAATAACCAGTTTTTTTTAAATACTGGCGTGTCATTGCTAGTGTACCACATTTTTTTTTAATTATGGAAGCTCTTTTTTTAGCTGCACTTACAAGTGATCTACATTTATTAGTGGTGTATCTTCCAGTAAAATCCATAATTTTTTTTGTTCGTTAATCGAACAATTTTAATACTTTTACAATTAATACATTTCTAGTACAACTTTATTTTCTGCACTTGTTATCATGATGGCCTAAATATCAATTTACTTGTTTTAAACTCAAGAATTTATCTTTTTTTTTCAGAAAAGCGAAATAATAGTAAAAATTATTTTCTTTTCGCTAAGAACTATTTACAAAATTGATTTACACTGTAGTAGTTTTTATAAAAAACGAGCAATCGAAGGTGTGGCATATTTTCTGGTGTGTTGTGAGTTATGACCGGTCAGGTCAGAGTTACACAACAACCATAATTATTTTTTACACCAACTTTGTCTACCTAATCACCTTGTTGTCCCATACCATCTCATTCAAGCTGCTGTTATGATAAAGATGAAAGTGTATTGACATCTTCCCTTAACAGCAACCTTTTTTAAGGGTAATTTATTTGATTAATGTAAATAATTAGTGGTATTATTTTGATGAGTTATTTTTAATAGACTAATTTACTAGTTTCTAAAAAGAGAGTAATTTTTTGGCAAAAAATTTAGTCCCATCATCATCTTATATTCATCTTGCATTTTTTTCAATGTTCTATTTTCAATGACATTTTCTTACATAGCTTTTGCAGTACTAAAATCCCTGTTAGCTTATTATGAGTAGATCATTTTATTAGAATAATATCTTGGTTCTCTGTTCCTTAAGGGCCAAGTTAATATAATGTTTTGTTTAAGGGTGCACTAAAGTTTAGTATATACGGTTATTATTACAAATTCGCAGTTTAAGTTAGATTGAGAATTTAGTAGCAACCAAGAAGCGAAATGCGTGTGTGTAAGTAGTATTTTTAGCACCTATAAAAGCTGTGTATATCTAAGAGTTAGTTAATTATGTTAATCTTACAAGAAATTAAAATTTTTTGATTGATTTTAAAATGAAAAATTAGGTACTTTTAGTAGAGTTTACGTTAGCACTAAATTAGTCTACTTTCTATAAATGGAAGTTAATTAAGTTTTAACAATTTATAGAGCTCTAGCCAACTTAACTAATAATTGTTTCTCTGTGCGCATTAAATATAAATTAATGTTCTTTTCAATGTTTTCTAAATTAGTTTTTACTACCAAATACTCTTCTTTAATTGACGCGCATATCTATCTGCTCATTTGAGTAATTCTGATTAAGTTCTAAATGCTTAGCTCGATAATTTTGATCGTTTCTGTGACTAATTTTTAGACACAAATCAATTGTGTTGACACAGGAAAAAAATAATTTAAGGAAACTATAACATTTTACAGACAATTTACGAAAACAAATCTATTCAAATTCTCTGTTTCATGCAAAGTTATGTAATTTTTACAACATAAATGTAGCACGAAATAACAAAGAAAAAATAAAAGGTTTTCTAAATTTTCAAAAAGGAATTTAGAATATTTGCCTTTTAGACTTGAATGTTGAAAAATACATTTCCAATTTCAAATCTTTTCGTTATCTCACAAACTATAAAAATTTGATGTTTCATATATCACAATAAAATGTGAGTACCACCAGCTTACATTTAGTTTTTTAATGATATTTTGTAATTAATGCGTATTTTACAATAATTTCAATTCTTTTCTTTTTTGCATCAAATATATTATATCACTAAATTTTAAATCTTGCAGATCACTTTTACCCTTTTTACATTTACATTTTTATATCATTACATTTAATTATCTTCTTAAATTAATTAACTTTATTTGTATATTTATATTCTAATCCAGTAACACTTCATGGAATTCATTTAGAAGTGAATTTTTGTAAAAGAGTGCTTGGTATTTTAAATGCTTTCTTTTAAAATCCCACTGTTTTCTTTTTTTATAAAAAGTAACAGTTCTTGTCTGTTTGTTAGTGTGCCCTCTTTATTTCCAAAAAAATCCTTTTAATTTTTTTTGTGATGTTATAATTTCAAAGGTATTTTTTTTCTTTCGCTATATAAAAAAATTGTTAAGCTAACGTGTATCGTGAGTATACAGTGTAGCCAATATATATAGATATATACTTGTATAATAATACGCAAATTCTTTCATTGTTTTTTTGTATCAAAAAATTATAAAAAATTTGTGCTATTTTTTTGTCGTCCGCTTTAGAATATAATATAAATTTTAGTACCTTAATTTAGCTTACATAGTATACAATTAATTTTTACAGTGTACTTCAATAAATTATTGTACTCATATTATAATATTACCTTAAATTCCTAACAAACAAGAATTATAATTAAAATTTACTATTTATTAATTTTTAATTATCGGATAATTAAGTGAGTCACTCGGTTTTTTTAGATTTAAGTGTAATCTCCATGATTTTTTTGCATAGAATGTTTATTATGTAGTTTAGTAGGTCTGTTCTAAAAAAATGCATCTTTTTCAGTGAATTCAAGTGACAAATTAAGAACTTTTTAATATTTTGCTCTTTACCTTTTCTCAGTTAAAGGTACACAATTAAATTGTGTACTAAACTTATCTTCTAAGTTTTTCATTGATTGTTGAAATACATAAAAATCTTATGACCAACTAAACGTTTTTAAGCTTAATTGTATTACTGCAGTAGTTAAAATGTTACCCTATATAATATTTTTTTATATAATTTAGGTATAACTGTTCATTGAGCGTTTTAAAAATTTGATTTATTTATTTTTTCTTATATCATGTGTGACCCTGATGACGATGCATTGTCGCGCGCGCTGTGAACTTAAAATTTTGATCTTTTAATTGAAGTAGTAATTAAAATGCAGTGTGATGATTTTATTTATAACTTTATCTTAATATTTTCTTTCTAAATTGAAAAATGGTTAGGTTTTTTTTGTAGAAAACAAAATTATTATCTTTTTGAGTGTGACTTGACTTGACTTGTAGTTTATTTTTCTTCGCGTGCTTTTCCGTGTGTATCGTGACGTGACGACGTGTGGCAGACCATTTTTAAATTTGATGATGAATTAATACTCATAATTTAGTAGTACAATTATTTAATTCCTTGTGATGGTTTGTGAGTAAATCGTTTTTTTGTTTGCATTAATATCATTGAAGCTTAATTTTTAGTAATAAACAGAATTTGTTAAAAATTAATTGGATTTTTTTAAAAATAAGAATAATTTCTTTACTTTTTATACCAAACATAAATATATAAGAGAAAAACTGAACTATCGAAATTGAAAGTGACGACGAAAATGGTAAGTCATTTTTTTATACCTTGCAAAGCAAAACCAATTGGAAAAACTGCAGAAACAATTTAAATTGGCCTAGTTTCATTCATGAAAAATAACAAGCCATTATTGCAATGCATCGTAACACTTTTTTTTGTCTATTGCATTGTTCATCTGAAGACAGCTTAACTTTTTTTTACTTGTAATAAAAACCACATTTCTCCATTATTCTCAACGCAACCCAACGCACTCGTAAATTTTTCAAGAGAAAAAGTGGTTATCTTCACCAGAAGAATCCTCTTGCAACCACCTTTTATATTTTTCACAAATAGCAAGACTTTTGGTGTTATGTACTTTCCCCAACCAATTTATGCTCAATAAATGCATAAGCCCAGGTTGTTAAATTCTCTTTTCCACATTTACTATCATTTTTTTCTCTCCCCTCTTATTTGAGTAAGTGTGTGCCTTCTGATGATGATGGACAAATGAAACGAAATTAGCCTGATTATTTTCCAGAATCCTCACTCCTCACCCCAAAAAAACTAGACATACATACTTTTCCACTTCTCCCTCTATACCCATTTTATTTCTACTTTAATCCAATTCAACGCTTCTTTTCCAAAACTGCTCATCATCATCCTCAATTTGTGTTATTACTACCATCACCGTCTCTACCAAACAACCGAAAAGAGAAAGAAATGCCATTATTATACCATTTACCATACCACCTGACCACTATTTTCGGAGTAGAATTATAATAGAAAGCACCACACACACGTCGACGTTTTACTTTCACCAATTAAATGGTATATGCTATGTTTATATAATAGATGGTAGTGCAAATATACATTTAATATGCCTTTTCTCCCTGCATTATCCAAAATACTCAAAAGGCCTGCTGCTGGTTTTGGTTCTCGTGTATGCATTTCATTTCGTTTCATGATGCTACTAATTACTCCTCTTCATGAAATTAATCTCCAGAGACAGGACAACAGCAGCAGCATCAGCAGAGCACACACAACGCACTCCAACTCCAAACTCCTCATCTATCCATTTACCCGAAAAATAGGAAGGTAAGGTAGTAAAAAGGGATTTTCCCTGCTAATTCTCAGCCAAGCAACGCAACAGCAGTCAGTCTCTCTCCCTTTCCTTCAAATAATACTCTAAAACTAACCTATATATTATAAACCCAGATAGCTAAAAAATAATAATATATAGGCCATTTCCTTTTCAATCTTGTGATATATACAAGAAAATTATAGACACATAAAATGGTTGAACCCTCTGAACACAGCGAAAGCCTCAGTTTTGGAAAACTAGCTAATTTTGTGGTTTGGCTTCACTGGGTTTATTTGCTCAAAGGGAATGTTCATTAAAATCTCAGGTGGGTGGGCTGACTGAAAGAGAACTACAATTTTTCCCCCCTACTATTGAAATTCAATACATCTTTTTAATATTTTCACAAAGAAATTGTTTACTGAATGCTCCCATCTTTTTTTTCCATATACCAACCGGACATGGTCCGTTAATAATGTTTCTCTAACTTCCCATTCTATCAATATCCATACAACAAGCTATACTACTAAACACAGGGCTCTCCCTCATCATCATCATCTTCATCCTTGATAAGACCCACCACAGCGCACGTTGTTGTAAACAAAAGAGATTCATCCACGCCACCCGAAACCAACAAGCCTTTTTGCCCCACACAAGTCGACGTCCACGTCGGCAACGCTGTGCACTTTTTTTTATTCTTGTATATCCACCTTATAATATATATCCCCTTAACTCAACAAGCTTTTTCTTCAGACAGAGACTGACTGAATAATTTTCCCACAAATCTCCCCACTTCTTTCCCTTTCTCTCTCTCTTTCTCTTCATTCTTTTATTTTCACCCAAGAGAAAGCAAAGCTACTTTTGTGCTTTCTCTGTTTTCTCTTTCTCATCCCATCAACCAAAAAATACTTGATTTTACTCATTTCATCCAGCATGAAAAACCGAACCAGATGCATTGCATTTTAGATTCAGATGATATTATCATCATCATCATCATGATCATCACCATCATCCAAAATCTACACGAACACAATAAAATTCAGTCAGCAGAAGATATCTCAGTACGCTCTCACTTTCTCTCCCTCTCTACCTTATTCTTATCCAATAATAATATTATTACTGTATTTATTTCCCATTTCTCCCATAACAATAAAGATTCCCATAATTTCTCCACAATCACCGATAATTTTCTCCAAGCACGACAGCTTTACAATCCCACTCTTGTATACGTGTCTGTACATTGTATAGTCACAGTAGCATAAAAAGAACAACACAAAAGTATCAAGAGAGGGAAATCCCTCTTCTTCTTCTTCACCGTCTTGTTCTTCTTCCCTTCCATTCCCAATTGAATGGAATGCGTGAGTGTGTGGAGAAGCCATTAAAATCAACACAGCAAAAAACACAACACAAACATTCAACAAATTTTCTCTGCTTTCTCCATCAAAATTCCTCAAAATCCATAAAAGGCTTAACCAATAATAATGTACATAGTAATAATAATAAGGAATGTTTTGTTGTAAGTAGCAATGTAGCAAGTAAAAGTAAGTGTTGCAAGAATAAAGGGGGCTTTAACGATCTCAAAATCTCATCATTTTCATTTCACTCCTCCAGCACACCACCACCACCATCGCTACTCGGTAAATAAAGGGCCTCCACTCGTCTCTCCCTTCAAACCGTGACCATATAAATTATACGAGAACAACAGATGTGCAACATTATCATGAAAACGATCGTTTACATGCATGGTTCATGCTTTTCAGCTCAATAAAATAGCCTTGAAAACGAAATGGAAATGAAACTCATTTTTAATACTTGGTTAGCATATTATGGGAATGTTCAATCTGTAAAAATAACAAAAAATAAAATAAAAATGTTGGTTAGTAAACATAATGATCCGGAAGCCTTTACCTTTAAAACCGAGTATTTAAAAAGTTAATGTTAATTTTGTTAATCCTTTATGGCTAATGAACAGCCCCAAAAGTAAAGAGTTAATTACTTAAATAATTAAATTTTACACTGTACTGAAATCATGTTAGTGTTTAGTTAATCCCTAGAATGCCAATGTTGGACTGAACCATAAACACGTGTGCACACTTTATAATTTTACAATAATGAGGAGAAAGCAAGTAAAAGGCATTAATACCTAAAAACAGAATGCTTTCTCTTACAACTCAATATACTCAATGTCTCCAATATGATCACCTCCATTAAAAATTACCACATCACTAAAAACCTCAAACGTTGTGCTGCGCTATTCGTTGAGCAATCTACTAAAAAGAGACGGAAAATGTGGCAATGACACCTGTCAAACCAACAAAAAACTTTTCTCAAATAAACTGCGTGGCTATGCTATAAGGTAACGTTCGAATTTGTAGTACTTTGCTTCGGGTTTCCTCATCTTATTTTTATACCTACTAACTTGTGTGTTTGTCTTTGTGTTCCTTACTCTATGTTTTCCTGTGAAAGTTTACAAGTTTACTGGTAAATCATTGAAAAAAACGGCTTAAATTCACAGAAAAACTTTCTCTCAAAAACTTTTAGTTTTAGTAAGCTTTAAAATCACTTGCTTTTAAAAAACATGACTTAAATTCTGTCTACATACTTAATAATTGATTATTATAATAGGGTGGTAGAAAGTATTATTATTATTCTCTTTTCGTCTACAAATTGTTTGCAATCAAGTTAAACAATTGCATATTATTATTATCTTTATCCTTCAAAAGTATTTTGCAGTAAACAAGATTTGAAGTGAAAGGTTTTAAGCTGATTTGTAAATGGAGTGGATGGATAGATGGATTAAAAGAGGATCATTACTTGTTCATATCATATTCAAAAAAAAAACTTACTGCTGTCTGTCAAGGTAAATATATATAAACCTTCCATTCCAAACTATTTATTTCATAGTTACAAATCTATTTACTGAACTCTGCAACAGTTACCAAAAAAAGCTCTTACAAACAATTTCACTTTACTTTCTTTTTCTTTTGTGAAAGTCGTTGTCAAGTTTAACTGAGTGGATTAAATAACCAAAAAAAGAAGAATAAGATGCATATACTTTTTTTAGTAAAATGAGGAAAGTAAGACAAGGACACCCACCACAAATGCTAACCTTTTTTGTCTTCTCTTATTTTTCACTGCCGCCCACAATTTTTTTCTTTCTGCAGTCTGTCTGCATTGTCTTTCTTGTCTACATTTAAAAGTATTTAGAATATCTTTGCAATACACTTTATAGTCATTGTCAGTCAACTTCTTGAAAGCTTTTACTTTTTCAAGGCAAAAAAGATAAAACAAAAGAGAAAAACTTTCATTACTCATCTTTCTGTTTCTTATTTTTTTGATGGGTGTTCATACTTTCTTTTGGGGAAATATATTTATTCAGTGTTTTATCTTTTTTGTGAATTTAGAACGCGGGGCGATGGGATAACCTTGACTGTATTTTTTTAAACTTAACTGTAAAACAAGTGACTATTTAGAAGCACCCAACAAACAACTATTTGAAAACTTCTATGATTATTCTTCATTTACATTGTTTAGTTTTTTATGCATTTTATATTTTTTATGATGAGATAAAAATATGAAAGGCGAGAGAGGGTGGAGGATGATGTTGATGGGTGGTTTGGAGGATGATAAGTTAGATGATGACTTGACTTGGGGGACGAAATCTCAAATCTTGCGAATAAAAAGAGTGAACTAAACTAAAAGTCTCTTTGTCTTGTCTCCTTTCTTCCGTTGCTGCTGTGTCTTTGTAAGTGAGAGTATGTAATGTAAGGAAGAAAGAAAAAGGGTGACTATGAGAATTATAAATGATAGAAACATAAAAAAAGTACTTTTACATCTCACATCTTCATTTTCTCCGTATGATGACTCAACAAAAAACTGGTAAACTTTGGCTGTCGCGCCCATTTATTATTTACTTTCAAAGAAATAACAACCTAGAAAAAGTGTACAGCTTTGTAGAAAAACTCTTTGAAAAACAGCCCCCTTTTCCCTTGTCTCCCTTAAAATGTCCTCATTTCCGTTATGTTGTTCTAGATAAGTTGAGATCATTTCGGATGATGACGTTGCGTAACTAAATCTTTTGCTTCATTTCCCTCATCTTCTAAAAAATAAATCTCTACATTTATTTGCTTTCTTTTCTTATATAACGTCGTATATGAAACTTTCTCCATTACACAAACAAATAAGACATATTCATCTGTAATTTCTATTCGCTTTACAAAACCGATAAACAAATATGCACTAGCAACCGAATTAACATAATCATACAATCCACCTATCCCCTAAGTAAGCTATATTGCACTTTGTCATATTCTTTAGATTTTTCAAACGTTAAACTTTCACCGCTTTTACCCGCTTTGCCATGCGCTTGTGGTACTGTATTGTTTGTGTCTAGTCTCCATTGGGTGAAATTGTATAGCGTGACCTTGTACTCCCACTTTCTCTTTTCTTCTCCACACGCTTTAGCTTTGTCACTAAAAATACCCATCTCTTCGAAGAAAGCTTGTTCCTTTGACCTGTATTCTTTTAAGTTTTCTATTTAATGTGAAGCGCTATAAAGAGTAATTTAACTTCTTGCTAGACTGAACTTAAACACATGCTCTTATAATTTGCTATAACAAAAGCTATAATATACTAATGATAATGGTGAAAGTTTTATTTTAGATTTTAACAAAACAATCTCATCCTTATCTTTTTATCTAAATTATTTAAACTTTTAAACCGAAAAAAGTTCATCAAAAAATTGGTTATGATTTACCTTGTCACATTTTAAAGAGAAGCTTGTACGTAACAATGTTACATGGATGCTGTTGCTGTTACTGCATGTGTGAAAGTTTTAGTCATGACATGACAAAGGACTTGAGAAAGAAAGACACAAACGCAGCAAACAACGGTAAGTAAAAAAAAGTGAGAAAAATGAGTGGTGACGCTGACTTCACGAGTTAACGTTGCGTTGTAAGTTTTTGAGGAAAAATAGTTTGTAAAGTTGTTTGTTTTTAGAAAGAACAACAAACAATGATACCAAATGACTCATGTGTCATCTTCCATCTGCCATGCCATGTTGCTTTTTGGTCGGTGCATCTCTTTATATTTTGTTTACACGCTTTTGTGTTAAATTTTTAACTTTATTTTGATGTCGAGACACCTTAATTCGTCGTCACTTTCAATTTAATGTTATACGCCCCCTACAAAAATACTTTTTGACATGCTGTTTCAGTTAATATTTTTCAAGCTTAATTATTTCGGTCGTTCGTAAAAAACCATCGCTGTTTAAAGTCTGTTCCACTGACGGTTTACTTCCGTCTTTTTTTTCGTCAAGTCAAAACATTTTGGGCACGTGGGTTGTTAGTTGGTTAGAAAAACTAATAATTTAATGTCAATTTCAAGGTCTAATTTAAAATGAATGTACGCAAATTTGAATTTTTTGTATGTTTTCATTACATACCACGCAAGAAATACCAGTTGAAATTAAACACAAATTAAAATAAACTAAGATGGTTACATTGTAATTATTCTATAAATTGTAGTATTTTCGAATTAATTTCATTGTTTTTTTTTCATTTTTAAATTTAAAGTTTTTTACACTGATCCTTTATTGCACGATAATATGAGGAGCTGACAACAACACAGCCACGGTGGCAATGATAGTAAACGATGTGAACACGATCAAACACATTCTATCAACAACCATCGCTGCAAACTTCCAGTCGGCGACCACCTCCGCGTCATCCTCTGCCTTTTTCATGCGTCCGGTGACAAAGCGAATTTCGCGGAGAATGGCTTGTAGGTCCCTTTGGGCAAGTGCACATGCAGAAGAAATATCCGCGGTGGAGGTGGTCGCAACCGCCTGATCCATCCTTAGATACGAAGTAGAGCTCACACGAATGTCGTCATCCATGTCCAGCACGTTCGCCAACAAGCTTCGGGAGGAGCGCTCCTTGATGTCCCGCATTGACTTCATTTTCTGACCCTCCCGAATCGTCTTCCGGGTAATTTTCTTACCCGGTCGGGACATGCGAAGGAACCAAGGAAGCCACTGTAGGAATAGCGTTTTCACCTGAATCAAAAAAAACGAGAGAAAAAAGTTAATTATAAATTCTAGCTTGAGGACTCATCTCATCTTCTCCAAAAACAAGTGGAGTGTGTAGAGAGGAGAAAGTAAATTGAAAAAACAATCGAGGTTCTTCTTCTTCCTACCATGTCATCACATCATCATCTCATCACACACAAGTAAACTATAAAACTTTCCTCCCTTTCACCTATACACATACCAGAGAAGAAGACAATCAATGTTTGCTCAGCTTTAAGTGTCCATCCACCATCCACCCATCGTCTTTTTTTTCCACACAGGCACACACAACCCTTTACCTGATTGATTTAATCTTGTCTCTTGTTTTCTCTCAAGGATGTTCATACATCTTTACATTTTACCTACCTACATTACATCCACATTAAAATGAAACACAGTTCTTTCCAAAAAGAAAGATCTCTTTGTTTCTTTTTACGTGCTTTCATTCTTTCAATTCAACAAAAAATACGTTTTCTCTCTCTCTCTCTCTCGTCACTCAGCATTTTTCTTGTTCGTCTTTAGCCAACCAACTAGTACAAACACATTCATTCAACCCATTAAACAAACAGCTGTGTAAATCCCATCCTATATTTTTAGCTACGCAAAACCAAGTAGTCCATCTTCAGAAACAAATCTAGATGCATTATGTGTAGAGAAAGTTGGATGACTTGAAAAAAGTAAGTAGCAACCTTCCAAAACAAAAGTAGCCTTCTATTCTCCTCTTGTTCTCCACCCCTGCCCCATCATCATCATCAATATCGTCATGCTCATCATCATCAGCAACATTAACAAAGTAAACAAAACCCATCAGAATTTTCTCCTCCAACATAGTACACAGCACGAGCATCAGCCCAACTCAACTTCAACTTATTGGTCAACATATTTTATACCATACCATAATGCCACAGCATGCCTGCCTGCATTGCAAACAAGACATACTTTTTTATATCCATCGTCCATAAAATGAGGAAAGCACATGGTATTTGGTATAGTAATCAGTTTTCATCTTAAGTTTCCCCGGAGTCCTCCAAATAATATGCTGTTGTCACGTCACATCTGCTCACTTTCACATTTTCCCCTTTTTACTCTGCCATGCTTGCTTTCTAATAATAATCCTATATCCCTTTTTACTTGTTTCTTTAAGTGGAACAGGAAAATGTTTAGAAGAAGCAAAGTATATTATGTATAGTAGTAGCATCAAAGCAAAACATCAGGCAGCCACCCACACATGCAGCATGCAGGTTTACATAGTAAATTCTAAAGAAATAGATGAATATCCATGCTACCACACACAAACACAACTCAACTGAGCCTATTTATTTTTTGAAGGTTCAAACAAAATAACATTCCTATTTACAAAGTTATTATGTATTGGAATATTGGAAATGAATCAAAATTTGAAACATGAAGGCTGTTACCCTGACTATAGCATAATATCTATGTTTATCATATGTACTTTTGGATGTTGTTTAGAATCATGTTTACTTGATAAATGGACCGTTAGTAATCCCCCTTGTTTTTAACGGATCCCACACAAGCAGGAAAAAATGAAACGATTGAGACAAAAAAATACTACCTGGCCACCATAAAGGCGTAGCGTAGCCGTAACTATATATCTTTATTATCATTTCTCTAAAAATCGCTTTGTCGATAATCTGCGTGATGTTGCTACTAAGCAAGTATCATAGATTTCATTTCAGTAAAAGTGAAATCACATATCATCTTATCAATTTTTTAACAGTTACCACCGTAAAACTATGTCTAGACTGTAGGTATTGTCAGTAGCCATGTATCTTTCATGTTGATAAAAAGTGATAAATTGTAAATCAGTTTGGCAGTGATGGGGATTCAATGATGAAAGATAGAAAACACGACGCTTGTGTTCTATAACTCTCTCCAACAAACATTTGTATAGTATCTGAAACGTATTGATACAATCAACAGTCAATACACTATAATTCCATATGCTTAAGAGGAAATCCCTAAAAATGCTGCTATGCTACTGATAAGATCACTTTATAAAAAGTAACCATGAAGAAGCAGCATGGCAATTGTACTAAATCCAATATTAAATCTAGATCCAATTTTATCTTTATCTTGCAGCGATACACAGAAATGCGTGAAATAAAAATATGGCTGCTCGGAGAACGAGTTATGGTGACATAATACATTAAAAATGTCATTACACATTGTGTTTTCAATATACATTTTCCTTCTAGTCATTTTTTCCAGGATTCCTTCTCAATAAAAAGAAAAAAAATATCTAGTGAAGGAAAAGAAGTGGACTTGAAGTTGAATTGAGTTGAGCTCTGAAGATCTGTTACCAATAAGAATCCCGATACTGCACTGAGGTATCATATTCTTTAAGAGTTCCTTCCAAATCCTGTGGCATGGCATGATTCGAGAAAAAAAGAATGCTGTACCACAAAATATAATGTCCAAACACACAAATATCCAACCAACGTATTCTACACAATGAGGTCAAGAAGCCCCTAAAAGTATTATGACGATACTGATGATGATGTTGTCAATGAAGCAGAAAAAAAATTCACGTATACAACGCAACGACCTACAGGAAAGATTATCATCATTATGATCACCATACCAACACCAAATTATCATTATCATCAAAAACGAATGATTACTTTTAGTACTACAGTCACAGTCAGAGCACAGCCACCTTCTCAAGTAACACAGTACAAAAAGTAGTGAACCGTACAACCGACTGGCTATAGTGTTGTCATATTACAGATAATACTCATCCAAAATATTTCTTTTCTCCTGGTTTTTTTCCTAAAACCTGTTTTTCCAGGTCAGGTAAAAGCACAACAGTGGCAAAATGACCTGTGTCTTTTTTCATGTGATCACGATCACATGAGTAGATTTTTTAGATTTTTTTTTCTCCGTTGCACACTTCTTTTGCTTGTTAGACTGGTTTTATTTGTAGCTTTACACAGGAAAGGAATATAAAAAAGCGCATCGAAGGACTACAACACAATACAAAACAAAATATATATACATAGGAATACAATACTACTGTATTCTCACTGTTTTCCAGATCGATGATGGCAGAACAAGAAAAAGAAGAAGAAATCATTGTGATCATGATCATCATCGTGATCATCATCATCAGATGAAAAAGAAGAGACCACATAAATTCCATTCACGTGGCGCAAATGTTTCGTTTCGCTTACTCCACTTCCTTTCCCTTTTTTTTCTTTAATACTTTACCTTTATCAGTTGAGCAATGTGCGCTTTCATTTTTTTACAACTGTACTGTGTACAGACGAAGAGATGTCGAAGTATGTGATATTTAATGCAAGCGTGTATGATGTGTTTATATGTACATATTTGTATAAGAAAACGGACGACACAAAGGCATTGTAGATATGCTACTGCACTGATGATGATGATGGTGGTGGTGGTGGCAAAGCTCATTGCTTTTCTGTTTTGTGTGGACTTTCTCCATCATCATCGTCATCAGAAGGTAACATCAACATTGATGAAACCCATCAATGTCTCTTTTTTATTCCTGAGAAAATAGAAGAATCAATAGACTTTTAGGACAGGACAAGGTTTGTCCATCCATTCCACAAGAAAAGTAAACGAAAATGCTGTAGACTGGAACAGATGCTATGCCAAAGCCAAGCCATACATGTGTGAAGCGTTTGTGTGCTTATACTTTCCCCACTTTCTCCATTTTTTTTAGAATGTGGAAAATGATGTGAGTGTGGATCTAACTGAGAAAGAGGGAGGGAGGGTAAGTGTTTGTGTTTTCTTTTTAGTTTTTTTTCTTTCTTGTGGTGACTTGGTTTTTTGGGAGGAAGACACAAGGAAAAAAAGGAAGTAGAGAAGAAGAGAACCCTTTTTGTAAGTCAAGCCAGTAGGCCAGGGCAGGTTAACTTTTTGTTCAATATGTACTTTATATAAGATGCAGTGACAAGACAAGCAGAGAAGATGTTGGAAAAATAATAAAAGTGATAAAGAAACAACATTACTAGGTTTCATAAGGTTTTTGAGAGAGTGTGGCTTGCTGTGGTGTGGTGGTAGTATAGTAGTGTAGTATAAAGCAAGCAGAAGAAACGAGTAGTAAAGTAACCATAAAAACAAAAAAATGTGAAGTTGAAGTTGACCTAACGAAGAAAAGGAGTGAGTGAGAGATTCTTGGTGATTTTAAGTAAACTTGACAAAAATTGAGAGGAAAAAGGTAGATGGATGAATAGATGGGAAAACAGACGGAGGGAAGTACGAAGAAGGACCGTAAAAAGACTGAGGGAGAGGAACGAACAAAATGTATGCATAGTTGACTGATGGCGGTGGTGTAGAGATGGATTTATTTGCAAAAGATAATATGGTTTTTAAGAGAGTGAAACGTGGGCAGACATGGAAAATCTTTTTTTGCGGTCACTGCACTGGGTATGGGTCTATAGATGCACTTAAGGTGAAATCAGAAGCACTTAATTTTAAAGAAATTCGATTATCTAATAATATACATAAATTGTAAAGTTTATTGGCATTGAAAGTAAATTTAAAAAAATATTCTTAGGAATTTTAAAAAGAAAGAAAGCATATTTGATGAAATTTTTGCAGATATTTTTTTGCTGATGTGCGTTGCGTGTCTATCGAGTTTTGTTGAAGGAAAAAGAAAAGGATCAATAGTTGCAAATGAGGGATAGATGTTGAGTGGTTGGGAAAGGAACATGATACATAACTCTACCGTCTCTACCACTTTTATTCCTAACCATTAGTTAGTTTTTTTAGAGAAAAGGAACTTCTATCTCTTTTCTTGGTTGTTCCTTCCTTTTGCTTGATGATTACAAAGAGAAAAAGTTTTCCTTGTTTGGTTTCGGTGCGCTGCGGCGGCGTGTGGAGGGCAGAAAAAAAAGAAGAAAGAAAAAAAAAGTGAAAAGACAAACGGAGAAATAATGATGATACTTTTTTTGTTTCACGGGAACAAGGGCTTTAGTGTCAGAAAGGTAGGTATAGAGAGGGGAAAAAAAGGAAAATTACAATGTAATTTGCTTCATGGTCTATTGCATCATTACCATTCTAGTCTATACTCATTTGGATCAAAGATTTGATCTCATCTTATCAAGTTTAAAAGAGAACAAGAAAAACTATCCATTTTACTTACAAAGCTGTCAAACTATTTTCACGTGTTTTAGACGTTTGTGTGCTACAGGGTCATTTATTTCGCATGGGGGATTCATTTTTAGAAGAACAAAAAAGTTAGTGATAATTGCCAAAGATTTGTAAAAAAAATATAGGTTAGATAAACTTGTATTTAAATTGCTACATCGAAAATGTAATGGATCGGTTAGGAAATGATTTGTATTTAAAAATCGATTGATAAAAAGCAACAGGGAAAACTGTCATTTTTAGGCTATTGGTTTGATTAAGACAAGAAGCCATGACAAGTGTATTAGAATCATAGGTATGGCGGTTTATGAGCTATATACACAGAAATTGTACATGTGTTCGTAAGAATTGAAAGTTTCAGGTGCAGGTGCTTTTTACAGACGTCTGTAGACAGTATATATGCACAAATATGTGTATATATTACGTTGAGAGTATAGTATAATATTACAAGTACCGATTGTACTAAAGTAATTTCCTTTTTTGATCAAATTGAAAAGAGAAAGGAGAAATGTGTATTACAACACGATGACTGAGATAATTTATTTTAAGGGTTTCTTTTACACTAGTTTAATTTCCTTTCTGAAGAAATAATAATTCTTTTTTATTTACCATTTTCCACCTTTCCCCGTGTCCTTTGAATTTTAATGATGGAAGCAAATAAAATTTAAATTGAATTTTTTTGATGTTCCGAATACTCCAGATTTTTAAAATTTAACTAGTTTCTAAAATTCTTGCTGATGTTACTTTTCCTTTTCATCCGTGTAGCTTTTCTCCAAATTAAAAACTTTCTATTTGTTTATTATATCGATGCAAATTAAATGTTAATTTTCTAATAGGAAACATTCCTGTAAACCGCAAGAAGATTTCGTGGAATCACTGATCACGCGGATTGACACGTATACTACTTCTCCATTTCATGTAGGTATATTTGAGACTTGTTTTTTTGTATAGAAAATACACAAAAAAGTGACATAGTCCCATTAATTCTATAGACCATAAAATGCATGCACGTATTTGACTAAAAATCCTTGTTCAATTTAAATCAAATCACAACACGTGAGTCTGGATGGGATCAATTTTTTACGATTTTTTTTCCAAATGCAAGTCAAGCCAAAAGTATCACTACTTTATCGTCTTTTGTGCCTTACGGAATTATTTCCACTAATTGACCACCTGGCCGTTGACCATGTTTTTCTGGTCTGGTCATTACTATGGCTTCTGTCTCATTTCCCGTTGTCATGTCATTTGCCCTCACTCACATACAATACACACGCAGAAAACAAATCTGCTTTTTGTTCTGTTTTTCTACCAAATGAAGCAAAACACAGAACAATAGAGAGAAAAATTTGCTGTTCAACTAGTAACCCGAATCCCGTAAGCCTAATGATCTGAATAAAAGAGACCATTATTTTCTTGATGATCACGATGAGAACCTACCACACAAATCATCCATGTTACGTTACATCACTACACCCTACAGCTTACTTCTTTTTATTCTCGGGTTAAACTACAAAGCTAACCAGTTGTTTTTCAAGTTTTAAAGTTACACACAGAGAGATACAACACAGTGATCGTGCTGCTGATATCTGCCTGCTTTAGATTCCCAGTTTTTTTTTGCATTTTCTCCCATTTTCTCTCTTATCGCCAGACAGATGCTTTTATCCAGAAAAGAGAAACAGGCACATGCAAAAGTAAGTAATAAAGGACTTGGTGTGTAAACAAATTTGTGCTCCCTTTTCCGTTTTCTGCCTTTTCCCCTGAAAATAAAATTGTTTGCAGAGATTCACTCATTCATTCATGCAGCCGCGCTAGAACTCTCCCTACCAAATACAAACCTACATATTCCCATATAATATTTAAAACCCACCAAAATACATATACATTACTTGCAAACTTAATATAGAGCAAACCAGTAAAATCTTTTTTGAAATTGGAAATTTTAATCGGAAGTTACATCAAGAAATATATACTTTCTCCAAATCAATTACTCTACTAATCCTAAAAATTCCCAGTTTTCCTGAAAATCTTGTTCTGAGGAAAAAGATTTTGCATCCCAGTTCATTATCCGTTAATAATGCTCGCAATCACATATAATACAATACACAACAGAAGAAGAGACTAGTAAAAGGACGACCAGATGAGCTCTCTTTTCACTAAACTACTCCCGCTGCTTTCTCCTCTGTCTCTCTTTTGTATTTTCACTACGTTTTGCATGTAAATGCTCTCATCTCCTTTCTCTCTCTCTCTCTCCTTCCCTACATGCTCGCCTTATACAATAACTTGCCTTTAACTGCTCCCTGCTTTATTTCGCTACCCTACCACTATACTACTGCCACCACCGCTGCGTTTGTTTATGTGTGTGGACCCATATGTCTCCGTAATTTGGTGATTACGATCGTAAAATGCTTTGCTGCTCTTCAGCTCTGCTCTGCTCTTATCTTTTTTTCTATCTCAACTCAACCCAACAGCAGCACATTTCTTTCTCTTCTGCAGAAAAAGGGAAATGAATGTTCCATTTTTTAATAACATCCCAGAAAAAAAACTTATGCATTCATTTTCTCCTTTTTTCAAACCAAACTAAAATTATATCTTTTTTGTCTTCTTTGCATCCACTTTCACTTTTTACAAAAATATTTAGTTTTTTTTGTAATAAAACCAGCTCCGTAACGCCATGCGATGCCATACATCCTACTTTTTTCTTGGAAAATTATTGTCAACTAACTCGTATTTTTTTTCTCTGCAGAAGCAGCAACATTTCAAGTCATAAAAAATGTATAATTTGAACTCAACTCTAAACTTTTTCTCTCTCTTTCTCTTCGGGAGACACCTTCATTTTTTCCATATTCTTGTTTTTCTCCTATACTTTATTCAACTGTACTTGTTTCCTTTCCCATCTCCCCAGAAGAAAATAGGAGCAAGGGCATCCATCTGCATAACATTTCTACTCTCCACAAAATAAAAGGTAAATGGAGCGATGAAGACTGTCATCATCATCACCACCAGTATCACAACCATTTTATGTCACTATACACCATTCAGACACACATGGCGACAGAACCAGAACAACTACCACCATTTCTACCTTTTTGCATGCCGCCACAAAATTTCCCTTTTCTCATCATCCTCATCATCATACACCTTTTCATAGGAGCAATAATAGTAATAGTAATAATAATCCTTACACACTAGGTTTCCACCTTTTATGCTGCACAAAGTCGTCTTCTCGGTTTTTCCCCCTAATAAATGGCCAAAAGACAACTTTTCCCCATGATCATCACCACAAGCGACTTTCTCCTCTTCTTCTTCGTCTTGTTTTAGAAAGTGGGTCACCAAAAATGAGACGCAGAAGGAGACGGAGAAAGAAGCCGGGTAGCATCATCATCATCATCACCATCCACACAAGTTATAGTATGTGTGCATCATCGGTAGCAGCTTAAGGATTATTACCATTTAGTAAGGTTGATGATGATTATTAAATGATGATGACGGCACGCAGCAGCACGAAAAGTCGGTCAAAGCATAATAAAAATGTAAGGTAAAGTAAGTAGAAAGGTGTTTTAAAAGAGGAAGAGGAGAGAAACGCGACAAAGAAGAAAGGTGAGACGAGACGTTACGATATGATGGCTGGATCATCATCATCTTCATGCTCATCTTCATGTAGAATAGCAATGAACATGATTAAGAAGAAAAAGGTGTGTTTGTGTGTCGGTGTTTGTGAATGCGCTCACAATTCACATCTCTCTCTCTCTTTCTCTTTTGCCCCACTTTTGATTGTTATATGACCATAATAATAACATTACATGTTCGTCTTCTTCTTCGTCAACTTGGCGTTTTCTTGTTATTCATCTTATTCTTTTTGTTTGTCATCAAGGTAAAAGTTGCGAGGTCTCCTCATTTCATACAAATAGCTTGCATTATCATTCCTACCATTATTATTATTGTATGAGTATGGAGCAGGTGAAATTTGAATATAAGCAGGCAGATGAGCAAGTGAAATCTGAATAAAGCAGAGAAGTGAAAGGAGGACACACGCAATATTAAAATGTGTCCCATTTTCTCATTCTAATTTCCTATTCAGCTGCTCTGGTTACTCTAGTAAGATATTATGAAGGTGGTGGTGGAATTCTACTGACTCAGTTTTCTCTCAAGGACACGCAAGAAGTATTATTGTTACACAGAAGACAACGAGTTAAAGAATATGGAGGAGGGGAAAGTAGTTTTTGGGTTGGTTTTTGTGGTAGCATAATGATCACATTTATTATTTCCAGGTGGTTGCGATAATGATGTTGATTAGGATGATGGGAAAATGGGAGGACATTGCAGTGAAGAAGATGTTAAAGATGTGCATCCTTAACGAGCTATGTTGCACGCAAAGGAAGGTAAATAGAAGAAGAAATCTTAGAATGTCTTTTTCTGGATGGCAAGCTGAATGAAGTGAAGGCTGGCTTAAATTTTAAGTTGTACGGTTTGTGGTAGAAACAAAAGTTAGTTGGGTGAAAGTATAATAAACTATTATCCTGGGTAAGTATGCTCAGGTGTGCAATGCGGATTTATTGGGGAACAGGGTAAAAAAAAGTAAATTGAATGAGGAGAAGAGAAAGAGAGAATGAGATAAACTAATGCGGAAAACGTGGTTCGTGACTTTGTAATAAAGTAAGCGGATTTTAAAAGAAAAAAAGAAAGATTTTGTACTGGGTTCTTTGGGTTTGGGTACTGCATGTACATATGTGTGTGTGTATTTGTATTTATTGGACTATGTCTCTTGTCATCCTGATCGTGATTTTAAGGTGATTGGGAGGATTTAAAATAAACCGTACATTAAAGATATACATACAATCATGATAATAATAACAAGGAATGATCACTAAACTTGGAGAGATTGCTTTGTGGTGGGGGTAACCAGCTGATTTAGTGGGGAAAGTGAAGGGATATTTTTGTGCAAAAGAGAATTTTTTTCCGAGAGCAGACAAAATCAGGGCGTTCTTCAAATAAGCAAAGTAGCAGCCCCATTTGTTTCCGTTTATTTTGATGGATTACATTGTTGACTGTAAAGTGACTGTGTATAGTACATATAGGTCGTCGTCCTAAAAGAAAATGGACGGATGAACAGTTTAATTGATGGGATTGAGTGGGTTTTCTGAAAAAAAACTGAAAATGTGCCGATGATGTCAAAAAGGGTTTGGTGGTTGTATAGAAGCTTGAAAACTCAGCTATAAAATAGACCTGCTTTAAAAAAAGCGGCCCAAAGACTATATCATACTGAAATATTGGCAGAGTATCTAACCAATTGATAAGAGTTTTTGTGTGGTTGATGGGCTAAATTGCTGAACAAATAGGGATAAGCCATGTGAAAAATCCGGGTACACATTGTGAGCTTTCTTTGGACTCGACTTGGTCGGCATATAATATGGGAACTGATGATTTTGATGAGACATTTTGCAGAAATTGATTACTATTTTGTTTGATCATCATGGCCAACCAATGTAAATATTTATAGGCACTTGTACTTGGTACATCCATGAACGATGTACGTAAGATAAAGAGAAGCAGAAGTTGAACACTCGACTTTTAATAATAAATAAAAAAATTGTTTGGAGAAAGGTAAAAAGAAGTAGAGCACTTACCCAAGGTGGCATCTCATGCATGTTGGCAGTGCGATGATGATAGTTGAGAACAACAACGGTGAGCACCACTGATGAAGCTACCATGAACATGATACAGTTGAAGTAAGTTCCTATAGGGTTTCATCGTAATGCCCAAATAAAAAGGCAATTTTTTCCGTCCATCCGAGAAAAAAAATTAGAGGTGGACAGAAAAAAAAGAAAATATAATGTTAGATCACTTTTGTTTAGATTAAAATTATTATGCACATTTTTTTTTTGTTATAATGGTAATTAAATATATTCAAGTGAGTTTTACGTAATATTTCAAATTACAGGTTGAACTATTAAAATTTATACAAGTTATATATAAATACTTATATACAAATACTATTTACATGTATAAACACACATTATTTTAAATTTAGTTAATTTACAACACATATTACTTACCATGCATAGAACGTAAATTAATTATTGAATAAAAGCACCATGCATGTGATTGCATTTAAAGATTACAGAGCGTTTGAAGAAGAATTTATTTACATTGCAGACTTTTTAGCAAAAATAAAGCGGAAAAAATAGAGTAGAGAAAGAAGAGTGAAAGGAAAAAGAAAAGTTTTGAATTATTTAAGTTGAATGTTAAGTGTACAATTAAAGTTTAATTGAATGAAAACGCGGAAGCATCTGTCCAATTTTTGCTCCTTTTAAAAAACTTGTGTTGAAGCGGAAAGCATACAGCTTGAGAGAAGTGCAATACCAGAATATTCCCTATTATTTCTTGGTAATCTTTCAAAACTTAAAAATATAGTAAGTAGCAAATAGATAATTGTATTATTATTTTTACATGATTTCAAACCAGTCTTTAATAAGAAATTTTACGGTATTGCTTGCAGCAAAAATATGCATTTAAAACGAATAAGGAGGGAAGGGATTCATTAAAAACGACATTGTTGCCTTTGGGAAGTATTTTTCAAGATGTAAGTTTTTTCTTCTTCTGAATTACCGTATTTTCTTCAACTTTAGACTGGCACAAAATAGGATAACCTAATTTTCTTGAGATAATCTTTCTTTAATTGTTAGATTGGAATTGACATATGTTCAGTGTTGAAGAAAATAAGGTATTCTTAATCTATTATACTGTCAGGTAATACAGATAAGTTTTTAGTTTTAGGGAACTCTTGATATCAATTAAGTTTCAATACAGGATTTTACATAAGAAGTTATATGTATACTTATATATTTCACTTTCACTATTTACAGTTGTTATTGTAGAATGTAAAAATTTGTTTAAAGTTAACCTCATGTGGATAAGAGAGAAAGACTTTTAGAAGTGATCTGGATTCTGGATGGAATTTTATATTTTATAAACAACCTCAAAGCGCTATTCATTTTTTTTGTCCAGAAAAAGAACAATTACCATTTCATTAATTTTGTAGTCTAATTTGTTACATTGTTCATCCTCATCATGACGTTAAAAAATAATTTGGATTTTTAGGTCAGAGCAGCAGGCATGCAGACAAATCAGACCGAAAGACACAAAAAAAACTAGAACGCGTGGAATAGTCCCCCATACTGTTATATATGTCATATGAGCCATGATGGAACGGCATGGAAGCAGCGGAAACGTTATTTTTTTTTGAAAATACGACATCCGATTCAGCAACATGACATGCCACACAGCATCGCATGGCCATAGCCACCACGTGTACACAGCTCATCCATCTTCTTTTTCAATGCTAATTAGTGTGCTATTGTTTTCCATCTCGTCTGTCAACACAACACTGCTGCTCCCACCCACCCAACCATTTTTATCGTGCACATTTTTATGTAAATTGATTAAACACATCTTTCGGATGTAAATATCGTGCCTGCTTTCTCCTCACTCAAATTATAAGCGAGAACCAATTTATGTTAAATTGATTGTTTTTTTTGTCAAATCAGCTGCAAAAAAATTTAAGATTGAAATTACCGAGTTTATTTTGTTGATAGTGTTACGTTACAAAATGGGAAAAATTGATGGTGTGTGTAAAATCGCTGTAAAATTTGTGTAAAAAGGGTTAAAAAATGTTGAAAAGGAAAACATGCAAAAAATTTTCATCCAAAAAATTGTCAGTCAAAAAACGTTAGTATTCGTTAGGATCGTGGAATTATTTTTTTCGTTCTAAATACGTGGATTTTAGTAGTAGTAATTTATTTTATACGAGCAGCAAAAATGTATAAAATTACAAAAGGTGTATAGTAAGTAAATACGGTATTAAGTTGATTGTTATATATTTAAATTTTTAATCTAAGAAAACTAGTCTAAGAGATTGGTTTTTCTAGTTTGCTATTTTATTCTTTTAGCATAATAAATTTTTCAAAATTCATTTTTGACAAAATGCAATTTCAATTTTTTTGCTATTAATTTTTTTTTCTAAAACGCAATCTAACAAAACAAGACAAAAAAAATATTATGTTAAATCCATATTTATATAGACCAACAAGTGTTATTACGAAATATTTGTCTGGTTAAAATTATTTTAGCATTCAAAAAATTACAAACAAGTCTAAAAAAGGTAACTTGCTGTGAAAATATATAATATTTCAAACATGATATAAATATCATATCAATTCAAAAAACAAGCAGTTTCAAACAAACAAAAATAAATATATATTTAAAATATGTTTTAATGCAAATATATTTATATAAAAAACAAACATTATTGCATTTTTTTGTTACAAAGTTATTTATCATTATCGCAATCGCGAAAAAAGTTATTACTAAGGTAACAACAGACACTTGTCACAAAAGCCAAAAAACGTAAAAAACCTTCAAATAGTTTTGTTGGTCTGACTTCTGTCGTTTGAGCAAAAAATGCAATTTATTTTTGTACAAATTTGCTTATTCGGTAATTTTAAAAAATAAAAAAAAACTTGCTGGCAATTTTCCATTTTTTTGTGTCGATTTTAATGATATTATTTACAATTTTCCTTTTCATTGCTTTACATCATCATTCACGCAATCCATTACATGGCAAAGTGCAATCCATCTTGGGCATACACAGTCTCTCGTGCTCGCTAAAAAATTATTTATTCTACAAGTTGCACACGCTTTGTTGGTGGTAATTTACACTGTAAAAAATAACTGGGTGGCTTGTTGGTGAGTTTTTTAAATGTTATTTTTTTCAAGAGTCAAAAAGTTAAAATCAAAATGTTTCGTAAAAAATAAACGCACACAAAATATTATAACGAAATAACCTTCTTCCATTGAAACAAGTGAGAAAGAATAATAAACACACTTTCTCCCAAAGTTTCAAGAGAAAAAAAGTGTATAGACCTTTGTCACCATCTGTTTTATCTTATTCTTTTGAGATTAAGTTTAATATACGTATTAGTCTTAAATCTAAAATCATCTCAGGTGCAATGTTCTGCTTTCCCTGAAAAATATAAATATGCCATGTATAAAGTTCGTGTGTACCTTAACATTATTAAACTTACACATAAGGTATACCTATATTACCTCAATTCTTAACCCAATTTTTATCGATTTTATTTCTTCTATTTTTAAAACTATGCTATTTAATCATAATAATAATTAAAATGCAAGTCCCATCCTCCTCCAACTGGAGCTCACATGCTTGCTGGCTTGCATCACCACAGGAGTAGGAGGACAGGGCAACTTTTCCTGAAAAAAAAACTGGAGCAAGCAGCGCCATTGCCCTACAGACTTTAACATTTTTTTCTGTGGCTAATCCTATTAAAATTACTTTTCCCTCTGTTCTGGTTTCCGTAGATTACAAATTGCTGATGCATATTATGTGATGCTCGTGGTGCTCTCTTACAAGTTTGTGACGATGATGATAATACTTTTCTACTACCACCTCAATGTATACCAAACCACATGGTTTTTTTGTGTTGAATGAATCTACTAAGAAATTATAATATAAATATGCTTGCATGTATGTATATTTAGTTTCTATACATCACCAGCTTGACAAGCAAGTTATGGGAGAAAACAGGAGAAAGTGGAGAAAGTACAAGATTTTCTCCCCGATCGAATGTTGGCTGAGTGAACATGATGTTGTTGGCTTTTTTGGTTTAAGTATTAGCCTGCATATTTTATAAGCATAATAGTGAGTAGTGCGGCGGCATGAGAGTAATAATAATTTTCCCTTGTTTCACAGGAGTCTTCTCCTATTCTCTGCTTTGCTCTTCAACAATGCTCGTCTTTTAATAATTTCGAAACTATTTCCGCTTTTATTTTAAGTAGACGGATATTAGAGAGAGTAGGAATGGGAAAAGAGGGAGAGAACTAAGAGGAGATCGTCGTGGGGAAACAGAGGGGATATAAAATAAAAATAAAAACAAAACTGCTCTTTTTCTAACAAAATCATCTTCTTATCCTTTTCAGCTTCATCCCTTTCCCAAGTTGAAGTGGTGTTGTTTTATTTCATTAAGGGATCGTTCATTAAACAATATATAATCTCTTTCTTATTTTCACCTTTTATTTGTTTAACCTGCATAAAATTATGTAAATAGGAAAAGTGTGTGGGTCAATTAGTCCAAAAAAAGAATACATTTAGTACGAACATTCCCTTAAATTTATTCTGGCAGTATTTTAATCAAAGTAGTAAAAATTCCTGGCTAAAATGTTTTAATATATTGCCTCTTTGGAAAGACAAGGCCGGGCCATCACTAAAGGCACTATTTTTTACTTTTAAGCAAGTCAAGCCATGTTTGTGGGCATGGTGGTGAAGTATGCACATTCCCCATTTTATTCATGCATATGTATAAGATTTACTTTTTTCCTAGTGTTTATCATCATCATCACATAAAAACCACACACACGCTTTTTCCAAAGAGAGAGAGAAAATTTGTGCATGAGTATACTGAACTGATGTGAAAGGGAGCAGAGGACACATCCACCAGTCCACTAACATATCCATGTATAGTATTTAAAGTTACGTACTTATTGCTCCACACACACACACCACCACCACTACCAACACATATACGGACTTTCACTTTGTTCACGGCTTACAAATTGGCCACAGGGGAAGCATTTGTTAAAGAGAAAAGGCGTGAAGGAAATCCGTACGTGCATGATGCCACCCTTCTTTACAAACTAAACTCTACTTTTTTTTCTTAACTTTAGACACACAAGAAAAAAAAACACAACAGACTTCCTTGTTTTTTTCTCTCTCTTTCTTAACCATTTTCTTTATAGTATAGTCGTTGACGTTGAAAATACTCTTTCTGCATTTCTCAGTGTTTTTTTTCTGTACATTTTTATTCAACTCTCTCACCGTTTTTTCGCTGGTTTCCTTTATTTCAGCGAGTGCTTTCTCTGGCTCTAACCATTTTACTTATGTAAGTTAGATTTTTTTTGTCCCGTCATCAAAAATTCATTTGACTTGTTAGTTGTTTTTGTTGCATGCATTACTATTATTATAGACGTTGCGTTGGGTGGTGGTAAGGAGTAGTGTGCGGTCTATAACATTAGCCTAGTCTAGTCTATGGTTTGGCCTTGTCTTATGTGGCTTGCTCTTGTGTTGGTCGTGTGGCCAACATGGAATATAAAAAGGAAGAAGAAGAATAGAAAGGCAAAAAATAAAATATATGGGGCTTGGGCTTGTGCATATAATACACACGGTAGGGAGAGATTGTTAACTTTCTCCACTTTCTCTCCCGGTGAAAGTATAATAATAAAGGAGGTAATTCATATTATAGTTATTACCAGGCTAGTAGTAAGTAGTATAATTATCGTCATTGTCGTCAATTAAAGAATATATTATTATTTTATCTTTTTTGAAAAAACAGGGCACAACTTTGATTTTATTTTGAGAAAAGAAGCAGAAAAAGCTCCAGTTACAGTGACCTAGCTAGGGTTAATGATTCTTGAAGATGTACATTTTTAAGGCATGAAACTGGAGCAAGTTAAATAGATTGTGTTCCCTAACCCAATTGTGTTACTTGAGCTTATTTGGTATTCTTGTGTTTTTTAAGCAATAGTCATCTGAATTCTAAAACATTCTATTTAGAGGATCTCTATAATATATATTTGCCATTGTGCACGTGGATTCTCAATAAGGTTATAAGTGAAAGCACTAAGCTTGTAGTTTTTTTGTATGTGGTTTTCCAAACTGCAGGTTAATATGTAAAAAAATGCTTTATAAAATCCCTTCAAATTTCAAAAAAATCATATACTCCGATTTTCAAAGAGTAAAAAAGAAAGATAGGGAAATGAATAAATTATTTCGCTTGGCTTGCGATGTGGCATAAAATTATTGATTATTTTTTATAATAATTAAATTTAGATTATTTGAAAATAAATCGAGTCTTTTAACGATTTGAGTTTTTTTTGTTTAAATCAATGATAATTATCATTATGAATATATAATATAGTTCTGATATTATCATACGATAAATTTTTGTATAGCAGCAGCGATAAAAATTAAGAAGTTTCCATTTTTTATAAAAGTATACGTTATGGTCAAGATAATGCAAAAATATTAGAAAATATGTATAATTGCTGCAATATAAAGTATATATTATTATGGGTATACTTATTTAGATTATTAAAATTAAAATTAAAAAAATGTAAGTTTGAAATTACAGTATTGGTATTAGTGTATCTGGATTCTTTCTAGAAAATGTATTATTTTTTAAAAGATTTTTAATTAAGCACATGGTATCACTGCGTATTAAGAACAAATCACTATTTATGATTTATTTATTGATAGCTTCTTTTTTTATTTAAAAAAATATATTCATTCCAGATGATTATTTAGTATGTTTTTTTATTCAAAATAAAGTTGTCACTATTCATTTTTAAATTGCCTTTTTGAGTTTTGAAAATTACATTGAGTGCAACTAGTACTTTAAAAAAATAATGTTGTATTTACGGTATATATTTTTGTGTTTTTTTTCCATGAATTTTGTAAATGTACCTAGTAAAGGGATTGCGTCAGAAGTTTTCGGAAGTAAATCAGCGACCAACAACGAGAATACAGTTAATGATAGCAAAATGGTTATACCTGGAAAACATTTCAATATACATGAAATAATATAGTTGTAATTTGTAAATCTGTTGACATGTATGTATAAAATATCTCTGGAAATATGGCAGATATATTTAATCGCTTGTAATCAAGGTGATATGATGTAGTGAAATTAATCATTTTATTTTTGTCTAACTTTGAGCATTACTACAAAATTAATTTTCTAGAGACTAAGTGAAAGAGACCCGCTTGGTTTTTGTATCCATTTCCACTAAAGTAATGTTTTGTCTTTGTGGTTTTGTTGGAAAAAGAGAGAGTGTTTATGCCAAAGTCAGCCTATAGCAATAACAATTCATACTTTTGGATTCGCCCACCACTCAAATGTTATGATTTGAATGAAACAATAACAAAACCAGGTCAAGTTGGGTCAACCAGGCGTGCTAATGAGTTGTGGTGGTGGTGATGTACACGAGCTTTAGAAACAATTGTTCTCATTTTCTTTGTGGCATAAATAATTTGATTAGAAATATGTATACAAATCGTTTTTCCTCTACTTTTCCTTAATGAAGCAACCACTGTAATTCTAATAATCACACGCATTTATTTAATTACCTATGAAATACCTTATGCAAGCTATGATTCAAAATATAATACAAGCTTGAATGACCCCTACCTGTTTTCAGTTAACTCGATTATTTTGTTTGTTGTACGTAATTAATCACTAATTGCTTCTTACTACCTTGTTCGTGCATGAATGAAATGAATGAAGCACTTGCTATAAGTACTGCACTGCGTAATTGTTTAACTCCGATTACCAATCGCTAATACACGCCAATTGCTTTTAGAGTTTATATACTTGCAAAGGGGATTTTACACTGGGATATGTGCTGGCTCAACGAAAAACTTTATCGCTATTTATGAATAACTAAATAAATTTATACAGATATTATGAAGGATTGTATAAATCATAGAGCAAAAAGGATGGACAGAGACTTACATCACAGATATACTTATAATATAAATATACTGACACCGATATAAAAAAATATGTACAGATATTCATAGCGGAATATTTAGAAATTATTTTGGTCAAAAGGTCCACCTAATTGAAATATATCATGTTTTTTTCTTCAATACAGCAAAAAAGTGAAAGGAGGTTTATAAATAGGCACACTTATTTTTGTATTTGTTTAGGAATAAAATTAAGATAGGTTGTATATAGAGTATATATATATAGAGATTATTTTAAAAGTGACAGAGAAAAAGAAAGAAAAAAGTATATTCTTGTATAAAAGGTATACTTGAAAGTTTTACTTTTAAGGAGAGAACTTGAAAATCCTAATAAAAAAACAAATAAAAAAGATATGAAGGCGATGGCATATTTGATTTTAGGCGCAAATAATGATTTTTTTAGGGAAACATGTATAAAAAATAGATTTTTTTAGCAGTTTTTATTTTGTTTGGAGGAGAGGTATTTTTTCAAGTAGAGTAGTTTTGTTAAAAGTACCTAACAGTGGTATCGCATCAGACACTTGAGGGAGTGTTTCCGCAACCAAATTGAGAAATACGGTTAATGACAGCAATATGGTAACGCCTGTGGTAACGACAAAAATATATAATAGATAGATAGATATAACAACATAATTTTTTTTGGAATTGAGAGTGAGTGTGAAATAGCCAAAAATATAGGTATGCAACTTTGCTCCAGTTGCATTTTAGTAAATATACAAAGGTGGTTTTTAAGATATAACACAATATTTATACAAAATGTGTATTTATATATTGGTTAGGCTCAGTTATATTTTTTAGTTTGTAAAGTATGTGTACAGCAGTATAGCATTTTAGGTGAAAGATCATTTTTTGCTTAAAATTCATGACAATTTTTGTCTGTGTAAAAAAAAGTGAAAGCATATTTAAAGCATTATTTTTTGTCCGGGCGTGTAATAATGGGTTTTTATTGGGTAGAAAAAAAAGCCCAGAGGATTTCTTTTCTTTTAACTCTATCCACATAAAATGTATATTACCAATTGATATAAATATAGAGTCTTTTAACAACACAATAATGTTTTACAAGAAACTCTCTTTTTTATTTGCTAGTAAAAAGATCAATGCTTGTTTAAATGTTTTTTTCTCCTTTCTCCAGATAAAACTATTTTACCTCCTCCGGCCATTATTCCATTAAGTACACACATACAAACTAAGCAACTCTCTGAAAGTGAAACGACATCAAAAGACACATAACCACGATCTTTGCTATTTTTATAGCACTCTTTTTTTCCTCTTGAATTATATATTTTCCTATTTGCTTCCATTATTACTATTATTATCATGTCATGTCGTCGTCGTCTCATCGTGTCATGTCAAAAGTACATCTTTTTTTAAAGGAAAAAAAAATGCTGGTAAAAACAAAGAGTATACACTAAATAAACATGTCATCTAAATCTTGTAAAATGCTTCGTTTTATTTTTTTACAACAATTGCAGAATACCACCATACACCACTACCACCAGAAGCGTAAACAGTAGTATATATAAATATACCATACAAATTACCACTATCCCTTTTTTATATTTTCCAGGTTACAACAAAACAAGCGTAGAAAAAAAGCTTAATTTTTTTTTCTTTCTTTTAGTTCCCTTTTTTTCTTTATCATCCAACAAGACCACATACACAAAAAGAACAACAAGAATAAAAAAATATATAAGTAAACTGTGTTTGGAATACTCCCAGAGGGACTTCTCCTTTCTCCTCTTATGGCAGGGCATCAAAAAAAGTTATTGTCTTTTTTTTCACTCGCTCCCTCTCTCGTTGTGCTCGTGTCACAAAACTTTTTCTTTGCTGCCATCATCCTCCTGCCTGAAAATTTCGCCTACAATTTTTTATTTCACTTTCACCACTACTGCTTAACTCCGCTGTTTACTTCAATTTCAAGGGGCCAATTTTACCTCCTCATCTCATATTACTAAAAAAAACTACAACGCATTCTTTCCCTTTTTGTTTGCTCTATCTTCTTCGACAACGGAAGGAAAGCGTATATAAAACAATGTACTTTTGTTGTTTTTTCTGTAACTTGTATGCTTACTTATTTGGTGGTGGTGGTGGTGATGACGCTTGATGACATGACTATTACCATTTTAAGTGCAGAGCAAACATTCAACAAGATTTTACATTTTTCAGAATAATATATGTATAATGGGAGTAGTAGTCAATAGTTTTATTTTCTTTTCTATAGTCCTCAACGAAATGGGATCACTTAAATCACAAAACTGCGAGGAATGAAGTGTTCTTAGGCAAGTGTCAATGTGTCCCAACGGATGCATCACGAAAACAAAAGAAATTATAAAAAAGGTAGTGAAAACCTTTAATATTATCATAAGGTCACCGTTTTTGTCATTTTGTGATAGAAAAACACGAGCCTATTTGGTTTCAATTGGTTGAGGGGGGGAAATTGTGCTACTTTACTTTAGATGGTTAAATTTAAATGTTTGATGGGCCTAATAGGTTATTTTTTTCGGTGTGAAAGTGTCAACTAAGCTATTAATAAAAAAATATATCGTAACTTGGAAATGCAATAAATGTGTTTATAGTATAATGAACAATATTGGACAGTTGAGTGGTAGCGGCAGGAGAATTGCTTGAAATATATTTTGGATTTTTTTGCGGGCTACAGCAGCAGCTTAGTAAATAGAAACGTACGTGATGGATGATTTGAATAAGAGAAGTGCCTTGGGTATGAAAAAAAGTTCAAAAGTTGCGTGTAAAACTGCATGAATTATTATGGAATAAAGTCTAAAGTGCCTGGAGCTGTTTAATATGTATATATAGATATAAAACGGTCAGAGAAAAATATATACTATATCCGGTTAAAAAAATAGTAAACAGAGAGATATTGCATAATATATTGTTTTAGTATAGTCATAAAAATGGGAAAAGTCACCAGCAGCCACACACAATATTATTATAAAAAACGGGGTCACACTGTTAATATGTTTGCCAACTAGAAAACTCGATAATAAGTGGCGGTGTGATATAAGACATTAGATATATAGCTAAAAATATATATTTATAAAGTATTGCCTCATGTATACAAAAAAATATATCTATAAAAGAGATAAATAGGTATATATATATTATAGCTATTTGTACAGAAGAGATTTGTAGATAATATTTTTTTTTTGGTTTAATAGAAAATAAAAAAGGACACAGGAGTCCAGACCAACAAGAACCATCGTGAAAATATTTTGATAGCACTATTATTATATAATATATATATATATATAAAAGAGATAAAGATGATATTAACAAACGGCAAAAAACAGGGAAACAAAGATTATTAGATATTTAAAAAAACATCACACGGTTTTTTTCCTGACTCAACTTTTGTGTTTGCTTTTTTTTGGTTTTCTCTTTTGTAAAAAATTATATTTACCGATTAATGGCACAGCATCAGACGTGGAAGGCATTTTTTCAGCGACTAAGTTGAGAAAGACGGTTAGCGAGAGCAATATCGTTACTCCTTCATTGTTTAACAAACACATCATCATGAACATCATCAAAGTAGAAGACCGTGTGCGGTGTGTGTTTGAGAAGAGAGAAGACGAAGAAGAGGAAAAAATATGATGGAAAAAGATCAGTAAAAAATTATTGATTATTGAATGTTTTTTTTTTTAATATAAAACTACTTTATAGGATGTTAGCGCGCCCTCTAGTTATGATTATTATTTCTCTAGAAAAAAAGTTTTTTTTTGCTGAAGAAAGTTCAATGAATTAGCCAATGAATGTGATTAAACGTAACGTGTTATTGAAGAAATTCCTAGACATTTTGAAGTTAGTTATTTTGAAGACATTCTTTTGAAAAGTAATTTTCTCCACGACGACGGTGATATGATATGACATGATGACACACAGGGAGAAAAAAAAGTGTTTTTGACGATATTCACCTGGTGGAATTTTACCAAAAAATGTAATTTAACCCCTGTCGTTTTTCCCTTTTTCTTCTTTTGTCTTCATTATTATTATTACATAGAATCCCATGTCATAATAATATTACCTTCATCTTCGTCATTGATAGTTATACACTTCTTATCCAAATTGTACTTTTGCAGTTATTTCATAAAGACAAAAAATATTTACATATGATGCAGATAGGCATTTTATAGATGATGAGTATGTTGATTTATAAAAATATTATTTTTTTTTGTGTAAAAATACGGTTTCGTGAAAAGGATGACTTTTTTTAGCAACTTATTATTATATTGCTCCCATGTGTACTGTAATACAGTAAGAGAGGAAGAGAGAACAAGAGTTTGGAGAATAAAAAAGGAAGTTTTTACTTTCACCTTTCTTAGTAGTGATGATGTGAAAGAATTGAAATATATGGGCTAATAGAAAGAGAAAGTTAATACGGTTTTGTGTAAGTCATCCGGTGGAAGTTGGAGAAAGCAAAGAGAGTAGAGAAGGAAATAAAAAGTGAATGGTTGGTTTGGCACATTAAATACGCAGACATACATAAAAAAAGAGAAGAAGGTGTTATATGGAGAAAGTCGGAGAGGAAGTATGCTTGTACTTGAAGTCTTTTAGTATGCATATATATCTCTGTAGTTTAGGTACATAATATCCTGAGGAAAAGCTTTTCCTACTCTGCTGACTCTCAGTCACAGTCAGTGTCCAGTATGTGGACTTTTGTGTGTGTAGTGGCTTGTATGTAAGTTATACTACACAGTTAACATCGCACTTGTTCCTTCCTTTTACATTCATGATTTTGTTACATATCTCAAGTTTTTCTTGTAGCAATAATCATGGTGAAAGTAGTAGTAGCAGAAGAGAAAGAGAGAGAGAGAGAAGTACATGAACCACATAATAATTTTTTTCGGAACGAGAGAATATTTTTGCTTTCAACATCAGAATATCCATTCTAGTCTAGCAGACTTTTTTTTACTTTTTCCAAACACAACTAAACTAAAGTACTCTCCATTTATTAACAGCCAATTCATCCATCTCCCTCTCCTTTCACACAAATAGCTGAATTAGACTCTGTACTTTGTACTTACAAGGAACGAAAGGAAGAAAAGTTATAGTAGCCCAAAAAGGAATTATTATTTTTTTCTCTCTTTTCCCTTGAAATAATAAAATGGTCATGAAAAGCTTGTACGTACATGCCATTATTCTGTTTTATACTTCCTTACCATTCCATTATTACATTAAACTCTTTTCTCTTTTTTTCCTGTGTGTTATGCATTCTTCTTCAACAAATGTCGTACTAACTCACCCCCACTTTTTTTCTTCTCCTTCTCTCTGAACTGATGAGACTAAAGGTATAAAACATTTTAATAAGGCTAAGCTATGTTCAAACTAGAAAAAAAATCTTTTCAGTTCAACAACCATGGTAGGTTTTTTTTATCCATCCATCCATCTCATCATTACCGTTACTCTATTTCTCCTTTTCCACTCATCTCCTCCCCCTGTTCTTCTTCTATTTTCTACTAATACTTAAATGTGTTTAGTAAAGTGAAAGCACTCGAACTACTGCCTTTTTCAAAATGTATACACACACATTATACATGCTTGTTCACGTTTTATTTCTTTCAACTTACCTATCTATTTTAGCTTACTTTCAATCTTTCGCATAGTTTTCATCTATGAGCAACCATCCCATCACATTATCATCATCATCCTTCTTTGGTGCTGCTTGTTCCCATCACATCACATCACCCATTTCTAAATGGTTGTGGGATGTGTAAATAAACTCACTCAAGTCAACGAGATGCTATGCTCCTTTTCTCTTCTCTCTCTCTTTTCTCTGTTATTTTGGAGTAATGTCGTAACTGCACTTTCCCAAACAAACTTTTTTTTCTCTCTACTTTGTGTTTGCATAAGTGTTACTACAGCAAGCAATCTTTCTCACAATATTTTTTTCCCTTCAGCTCAAAGATGTATATTAAATGTGTAAAAAACTATATATATATATACAACCAAATAACATTCACTTTCCCTCCCGCCTCCCCGAAAAAAACTAATTTCCCTTCCTAGTCTCCTTCCGTATTTACTATCTAATCTGATTTCCATGTTGATGGTATCACATATTTATTATCCTCTTCACTTATGCAGATACACTCACACTTTGCTCGTTCTGCAAAAACTTTCTCCAACTTTTGCTCTCTCTCTCCCTTTCCCTCTTCAAGTCATCCTTTTCGTTAAAACGACGTGCTTAAAATGTAGCATATTTTACTTTTACGCTTTTAGATGTTTTGAATGTAGTAATATTCCACATCAATAAACATCACATCATTTAATGCATTTTAAGTGCAGATATCTAAATGGATGATAACTGCACAAACTGTATATTTTTTAGGATATTTTCATAAATATTATATTATTTACCTTCGTTTCACAGGAATAATGTAGATGTATTTTGAATAAAATTGATATTATAATTTTTTTGTAGAAATTGTTTATTTTCTCTGTCTTACCTAGCGTAAGTTTCTCGCCCGAGTCGGGAGGTAGAGTAAAGCCCAAAAGGGCCATTGAGGATATCAGTACACAAGGAACAATTAAATTAAAGAAGTAGTACAGCGTTCTTCGTCGGATGTGAATTGTATACGTCACATCTACGAATGGCTCGGGGCAGCATGAGTAAAACTGGACGTTCCTCTTGCCAGGCATACCTTTTATGAGTAAAACAAACAATGAAAACAAATTTAAAATGCATTTCTAGAAAAACTTTCTAAAAAAACATTTTACGTCATCCATCAATAAAGAATTTAAACTTGATGTATAAACCTATAAGTTCCCATTCTCCATTTGTAATGAAACTAGAGAGATCACCACCATCGTCATCCTTCATGCTCAGGTCCACCTTGAAATATGAAAAAATAATCAAATATTTACGTCTGGTTTCTTCAATTTTTTTTGTCATATATATTTTTAAATGGCCGGGATCTACATCTGCGGCCTTGTTTTTTTTACTGTACCTGGAAGCCATCATACGTCCAACTGCCAAACTTCATATCACATTTTTGATCGTCAAAGGGAAACCAGGTAATATCTATTTTACAGGTGCTCTTAAATATGCCTGGGGGAACGTACAGGCAGCTCCCGTTACTTTTCACTACAATATTTGTATGATAAGTTCCGTCAAAGCCCTCGTCAGCACTAGAAAAAATCAAAAGAAAAAACAATAGCATAATATATAGTGTCAGCGTTTTATCAATCAATATTATTAGCTAATGTACCTTTACATAATATATACATTTCTAAGCTATAATCACATTGAAAAAATCTTTTGTTACATAAATTTATTATGAAAGTGTAGATTCAATCATGACAACAACAACAGCTTCCACACAACATGATAGACAGACATGGCAAGGGCAACAACGACAATGGCGATGATGATCATGAGAATCGCTGACTACTAATGAGCCTCTCTTCAAATACAAAAACTGTGTTAACCCATTCACCAAACCACAACATCATTTTCATCCTAATTTTCTTTTTCGTGGTTTTTGGAATGTGCTACTTATTTTTAACATATATTTGTTTAGATAGCCGTTATCAGATTATGGTTTTGAATGTATGTAGGAAAGCTTATATAGTGGAATCCAGAAACAGCACAGTTACTTGTAATTTTGAAATAAACAGGTTGGCATGGTATTTGATGATGATGAAGGCAATACAATAAAAAGGAAACGTATGTAAAAAGAACAGCATCTTTCCTGAGAGAGCAGCACCGAATATATGATTATCTTTTGTTATTCTTTGCTATTATTATTTTACATCTTTATTATTTTCTTCTTGCCTAACAAAGCAGTAGTAATAAATGTTTGAAACAGCTATAAATATGCACGTATAACCTCTCATTTATAAAGTTTGTTCTTTTGCATCTTGTGGAAAATTTATACCTTTTATTTTGTGGGAATGATAAATAATTTGATATTATTGTTATGTCGTGTAAACGGAAATCATTATTCTTGTCTGGAGGGATAATAAAAAGGGACAAGATGCGGTTATGCAATTTCTTTGCAAGATAATAATTTAAATAATTACAAAGAAAATATCCCGGAATTATGGTAAATCTGGAAGAATTTGATTCCATGTCTCTCAGTCAGTTTAATATGCATATGTTTACTTTATAATGCATCATTGTAGAGGTAAAAATATAAGCCCGACATTTTCTCTACAGCAGATGATGGGCTTGACGATGATGAATGGCTGGATAGAGTGGAATTTTACATGCTCTTCTTTTTTTAAACCAGCGAAGCACATATACTTTCACTTCTTCTTTTAAAAAAGAGCTATGCCATGGCAAAGCCATCTAAAACTCTCGTTCACTTTATAGGCTTCTTATGTGTTAAGCCCGCCTTCCTTCCTTTTCATTCTGGTTGGTAGTATGTTTCCTCTGGTAATACTGTTGTCGTGGTGGTGGATAGAAGTTTAGTTGTGAGGAAGAGTGAGTGAATGAATTGAAAGCTCTTCTTCTTCTTTTTTCTCCTCTTTTCTTCTGACTGACTCCTCTTTTGTGTGAGTAATTGGATCCATAACATTAACAAGACAGGTAAAAACTTTTTCTTTTTGTTGTTTGTTTGGACTATTACATCAACATCAGTAACAGCAGCAGAAGCAGAGCAACAACAACAAAAACAGCCAGCCACATTCCATGAAGAAAAAAAATATTATACCAAGTTATGATGATACAATCTTCTTGTAGTTTTTTACTCCTTGTCTAAAGCTTTTAGCATTGCATATTATTATTATGATGATATGCTTTCTCTTTTTCCCCTTTTCTCATGGTAACCTAAACAACATGGCATGGCATGGCATCAAGTCATCTCATCATCTTCATGATCATAAGGATGATACGTTAGTTCAGCCAGCTCACAAAGTAATAATATTAAAGTTCACTTGAAAAGCCCACTCACAACCAAACCACACACACACACGTCTAAACTCAACCTTTCTTCTTTGGGTGGTCTATGTCTAGTAAAAAAAAGTCTCTCTGGTCTACATGCTGCTGATCTGATCTTCTTTTTCATTCCATTTCTCGTGCCGTGATGTGATTTATCTCTAACAACACATTTTTTGACTCCGTTTTTTTGCATCTCACAGATAACAAAGGAAAGAAGAATTATGTATTGAAGAATCGCTATCGAGAGAGAGAAAAAAGTTAAAACGTAGGGAAAGCTACAAATCTCAAGCTTAAAAGGCTTGTTTGCAACTTGAATAAGTAAGTTTGCAATTTTTTAAAAGAAAAAAATGGAGATTCATAGGCTAGTTTTTTACAGTTTTATTTATTATGCTGACCTGATGGTATTATGAGATGAGTCACGAGAGAAAGTAAAAAAATAGTAGTCTTGCTGGTTGCTGTATATGATGACCTGATGGCTTATGGTAATGATAAAAATGTTCTGTGGAGGATAAAAAAAAGTCTGAAAAAAGATAAGGAGTTTTTTTTGCAAAGGAATGATTAATGTTGTTTGCGGGAAGATCATGATGGCACGGTGCTGTTGTATATCATGTTGTTGCAGAAAAAAATGACTTTTTGGGAAATACTTGAGTGTAATAGATATGTTTATAAAAATTATCTAGTGATTCATGATGTAGGATAGGTATTTATATTTAGGATGTATGCATGCACGCATGCATCATCATACATACATGTAAGGGGAATAGAAAGATAATTAAATGAAAGGGAGTCATGTCTTTTTCTGTAGAAAGCGTAAAAGAAAGCTGTACTGCTTTCTCCTTTTTATCTTCATATTGTTCCATCACATCTCACCTGTGCTGTCAGGAAGCATTACCATTTTTGTTGGCAACGAGAGGTAAGAAAAAGTTAAGTTGATAAAGTACTTTGCATTGGGAAAAAGATAAATAAATTGAAACAGATTTTTATAAGAGAGTAACGATGTAACATGTTTTAAATAAGTTGACTTCGTGAAGCAGGGATGAAAAATATTTCCAAGAATTTTTTATACAATTTAATAAGCAAGGATTTTAAGAAGGAGGGGGTAATAAACTTAAGTCTTGATAAGAATAAAAATAAATATTTTTGGATCTGGAAATAAAATGGTTGGCCTTGGGGAAAGCTTATTTCATGAAAAAAGTCAAGAGCAAAGTGAAATCCAGAACTAGAAATAAGTAAATAAACTATTCTGATGCCTTTTCACCAGACTACTACATAGCCAGGCAGCACAGCAGAGAGACCGCAGCAAGTGTAAGAAAAAAGATATGATAAGATAACATTTTAGTACTACATCAGCTTTCTCGAAAACATTTCCAGATCTTTCGTGATCATCATGAAAAGGGGGTAGAGTGAAATGAGTAGGGTGGTGGTAGATTTCACAAATCCCTAAAAAAATTGAATCATATATTTTATCTGAATACACAAATATAGACACGTGAGTAACAAGTATTCTTTCTCCTCATCTGATTTTATATACTCACTAATAATCTAAAGTCTGAATGGAAGAAATAAAATATCTACAAAAGAGTCAAATAGAGAATAGCAGCAACAGTGCACATTGTGGTCTAAGATACTTTCACTTACATTTTTCTCTCTTCCAAAAAGTTACTTGCATTCTTACATTTTTATCCACTTTTACTTTCTTCGCTTCTACTTTCACTTATTTTCCTTCTACATTCTTTTTAAGATATGCATAACAATATATAGTTTTTATACACTACGTGTCAATTGTGTACACGCTCATTCATCAACTTTTTTCAACACTGAACATACACACACACAAAAAATAACACCAACTTTCAAAAATGCTTTTAAAATGGAAGCTATTTTGAATATGTGTGCGTGGGCATGCATGCAGTTTACAAATATCCTAGACACACATATCATTAAAATGAAAAGCTTTTTACTTTCACTTCTCCTTCATTCCATGCCAGACCGAACCGAACTCACCGTCGCGTCGTCAAAAAAGCGTACATAATATACATAGTATAGCACTCTGCCTTGACTGACTTGACTTTTTGTACTACTTTCTTTTTTCCCTGGAAAAAACTTTTCCTCTCGTTGTCGTCGAGGAAATTTCACTTTTTTCATTTCTTAACGGCATTACACTTTCCTCCTTGTAGGCACAATAATAGTAATAAAAATAAAATTTCCTTTACTTTCACGACACAAGGAACACGGTGGTGGTTGTTGAGGAGGAGGAAGATTTTTTTTTGGAAAAAAGTTTATGTATGTACAACACTCCACACTGAGCATGAACACATATACACAGGTATGTATACTTATTATAATATAGATTCATTCATTTTTCATTGTTGAATAATTCTATCATGCAATGTATTCTTCTCTACAATCTACATTTTCATCTTTAACTTATATATATCTTGCTTTTCGCATCTTGAAAAAGTAGTGGCATAACGTGAGGATTCAGAAAAAACGGGAGTAGAATTTTTTTGTGCTGATTTCATCACATTTTCAGAAATCTTTCTAGATCACGGACATCTACTTCTTATGAAATACATCATCATACATACAAATATCAACAAATATTCATATAGAAAAGTTTGGTCTACTTTTACGATGGTGATGGTGATATCTCCGATATTTGAATACAATATCAGGTATGTAAATGTTCAAAAAAAATATATATAGGAAATATATAAATATTTCGAATCAGGGAAGATTTGAGATATCTGCCTGAGGTAAAAAAATACCACGTTGTTCCCCGTGTCCTATCGTGAAGGCACATCTTTCAGATATGTAGATAGATAGGTTTTTGTGCGTGTATGCCTTGCCAAAAAATATTATGTCATTGACTAAGTGGGCTTTTAGCCCCTTACAAAAAAAATAAGATGAAGAAGCGTTTTCTTTACCCACAGTTGAATTTTTCTCTCACGCAAATAAATTTTACTCTTATCAATTCCATCCATTATACCCCAGCAAACATCATTGACATCCGTTCCTTATGCACTTGTCAGATTTGCTAATGATCATAATCTGCATCATAACAAATCATCAGGACTTTCTCTTGTCATGTTTTTTTTCATAACAATCGTTATAATCAGAAGAGTGGTTTGGTTCGGTTTGTATGTTGGTGGTTTTTTTGGTGATGTCAACACAAATGATATACTTTTTTCTTATGTTAGTTACTTTTCATTTTTTCTTACCTATTGTACATGAGCACATCAGGCTTCCATAATTTATTGGGATGTATCCTAATATTATCAACACCACCGTACTCCGACACGTTCCATTTCAGGTTGTAGTCGTTCCATTCCTGGGAAAAAATAACATGTAAAAATGTTCAGTTTCAATAAGAATTCTATTTTCAAAGAAAACAATCAAAGGCTCATGTTTTTTTGTGTATTTTTAACTTGTTGTTTACTTACCAAATTTAACCAAACATTTGTGGTCAATACCTGAGCCTTCTCATCCTATAAAGAAAAAATAAAATAAACCAGACAGAATCAGAATCCGAAATTAAATGAGACATATGATGAGAATTCGGGTTCGTAAGGTTCCATTAAAGTGAGATTTTTTTTGGAGATACAAATAAGAGAAGAGAAGGAACAGGATCACGTCAAAGTTATAAGTGTAAAGAATGTGTACATGATCGGAATGCAAAAGATTGGCAAATTCAACTGAAGTCCATCCACACAAAATTTAGTCTACTACGTGCACTGATAACTTTTCATTGTAAACCAAAATCGAAGAAGAAAATAAAAATGCGTTCTAAAAAAAGGAACAGCCCCTTATTCCTACACTATACATACGGTATACGATAAAAGCCTGATATTTTTTATAATATGGAAACCAAAATGCAAATAAAATAAAATCGTAAAAAAATACTAGAATTCATACATTTTTTTCCGAGGAAAATGAACAAAAAAGTATTTCTATGTATTCTCCTCCTTTCTTTCCCATTTTCCATATATTCCCTTAATGAACCAAAAAAGTGAATAATACAATCGTACACGGGGATAGAGAGAGAAAGCGAAAAGGGAAAGCATATGTATTTGTGTGAGTGTGTGGGAAGAAGTTGAAAAAGTGTTAATATTCCTCAACCAATATATTATTATTAGTGGAGAAGAGAGGAAGCATGCATGCATGCAAGTTTGCATGCATATGAGTAAAAACGGATTGAGGAAAAGGGAATATAAACAGATAGGCTATAAGTAGTAGCACATCAAAAAAAATTTCGCTGGTGGTAGAGACCGGCGGTAAGAGAATAAAAAAATAGATTGAAAGAGACAACACGTGTGTTTGCGTGCGTGCGGTGGAAAAAAAGGGAACGACTATATATACTCAACTGAGACTTGACTGTTATGTGAACAAAGCAGTAGAGAGATATGTACGTCTTGTTCATCTCCTTCGTTTTGCAAATGCTTTCTCTCTCACTCACTCTCTTTCTCTACATGTCTCTCTTTTTTAACTGGAAAAGTGACTGGAATGTTAAGTAGTCTTTCTTCTTTTCTCTCTTTTTATATTGTCTTCATAACAAAATGTGTCTATGTCTGAATATATAAATGGCATCTTTAATATAATATATGTATATTGTAAAGGTGCAGTGGCATGCATTTGAGGTAATGGTGGTGGTGTTAGGTTGGGTGATGAGGATGAAAGTAGAATCCATTTCAAAAGCCAAAGGCATTTTTATTTTATTCACACTTCCACACAGACATACACACAAATTTCTTTATATTAGAGAGAGAAAATGCTCAGCATTTTATTTACACATTGCATCAACTCAGTCCAAAAGTCTAGTCATTTTCTCTTTTTTCTTGCCGCTGTTGCTTGCATATATAGAGGACTAGGTGGTGGTGGTGTGGTGATGGAGGTGTTTGGTGTGAAAGCCTCTTTTTTTCTCGAGAAAATTTATATGCATTTCCATTTTTCCCACCTTACTCTCTCACTTTCACCTCATTTACTTTCCATCTTGTCTTTTGCACACAGGACTTCACCACAAGATATTTTATCCTTCTTTGCAGGAACAAGGATGATGATAGGGATGATGACTATGATGTAGTCCACCTAAAAGCACTCATTTTCTTTATATCCTATATTTCCCATTTTGACTACTGCTACTACTGTTCTGAATATGGAAGTGCTGACGAGTAATAAATTGAAAGTGTGTGACCATCTTCCCCTTGGCGTCGTCAATGTAGTTATGTGATGTGCACTTCTATGGGGCAGCACATCAAGGTTATTTTCCACAAAAACCCATATATTTTCCTCTGGAGACTGACTTCCTGTCTAATTTAAATGGTAATTGGTAAAAGTGAAAAACGGGCAAAAGATTCGTCTTCCCATTTTCTCTTTCCCCGTGACATTTGACAGCCAATCATAAATTATAAAAAAGAAGAGCTAGGATGACGCTGGTGTGGGAACAATATTTCAGAGAACTTATTAAAGAAGATCAGTTTGACCTGCTGCCATTATTACATTCATATAACGAACTTGCATGAGTGCATACATGTCATTTTCAACTTTCAACACATACTCAACCCACTTGAATTTCATATCATTTTCCTCCCAAGGGAAAACGGGACCAAGGCCACATGCCAAAAGGCATTTCTTCAAAAGCAAATATTTCAGTAATTGTAACAGCAAAACTAACAGCCGCACAAGACAGGTTACACTATACACCTCCACTCGTAACCATTACTATTGTATTACCATTTGATATTTAGATGCAAGGTAGTTTTTGAATATTCAAGATTACCGAAAAATTTCCTCCTTTCTATTCCATTTTTTATAATTTATGCAAATTTTATGAATAGGCTAGGAACTCAAAGCTAACAATTATTATTATAATAGGTTAAATCTTTCTTTTTAGGCCAGAGAGTTTAATATCTACCGTCACACAAGCTTTTTGTTCTCAAGGTGTTGTCAGGCTACTTTTTCTTCTTCGGGTGAAAAGTAAATTACTCCCATTGTTCATATCATCATCAACAAGATCAGTATAGTCACAGTTATTATATTATCTTCATAGCACTCTTATAACTATATGATTATCCCCCTTTTCTTCTCTCTGGCTTTTGCTGAATGAGTGAGAAGTTTCTCATGTTGGCTTGTTAAGAACAGGAAAAGATGATGACGGTGATTTTGGGCCTTTCTGACCTTTATCTTCCTTCTTCTTTTCTTATAACAATATATTTTCAGATATACATTTCTCCAAAGACATACCTCTACTAAAATAGCAAAGTAACACAATGCCAGGCCACAAAATAATATCAGGGAAAGTCTCACCACACCATTTTACCACGAGCTTCACATAATAGCCCTTATTTAATTAAGTGTAAACCTTTTGGTATGTCCTGTTCCAGTTGTAGTGAAAATATCCTCGATAATAAATTAAATTTTCATGGTTATTACGAGACAAGAGAAAAGTGGCAACATTTCTGTTACTGGGCATACAGTGTAAATAGTGTAGTTTGTAGTTGGACATGGACAGGGACAGCATGAAAAGCGGTAGTCGTTTCGTGTCGTAGTCTGGAGTAGGATGATGATTTTGATAGGAAATGTGATAACTTTTGTTGTTCGTGTGAGTCGAATGGTTAGTTGATGATGATGGAAAGGAGAATCATGCTTTTATTTAGGAAATGGGGGAAAGGTCAGCATAGTTACTAGCAGAACGGGGAAAGATTTTCAGACGTAAAATCAAAAGTGACAGTGAAAAAGTAATGTGGGCCGCCACTGGTGTGGTGAGTACTGAGGAGGTGGGTTTTAGCAAGAGAAAGTGAGTGAGTGAGAATGACAGTTTGTGAAATATTTACAGGTTTGTACGAACTGGTTTTCTTTGGTATTTGCATAATATTATAGGTTATATACATGCATATGCCTACCTGTAAATGGGGAAAATTTGGAGATGAGTATTTGGAAATATAATAATAGTTACGATTATTGTTATTGTTATCTTACCACGTCAATTATTTGCATGAGTGTTAGGCCAAAGCTCACTTGAAGAGTTTCATTTTCCACAGGAACAGGTCTCTCTAAAAGTTGATAAGGGGCAAGCAGGTCATCTAACAGTTTGCGTTCATTTTGTCCTCCTTCGACATCTGGAATTTAAATAGAAAACCAAGAAACCATCATTATAATGATCATCATCATCAACGGAAGTAATTTTCATGTAAGAATAACAGGCAATGCTTAAAATTAAGCAATGTTGAATATAGTTCCAGTTTTCATTTGGGACAAAATTATGTGATTGTATGTTACACAATCACAATGCTTTGTGCAGTTTTGTGAGAGAGAAAGAGTTCATCAGTTTAGTTGACTATTACTCAACCCTCTTTTGAAAATTACCCAACATTTATTATCCATCCATATGGTATATAACTTTACAATAAAGCTTCGTCTTCATGAGCTTTTCCACGAAAAGTAAAACTGAGTCTGTATACTATTTGATGATTACGACATGCTACCTTTTATTTCACTCATTTCAATGGAATCCTTCCTGGAGATCTGTCTGCTTTCTCAGAGAAAAGTCAATAACCACGACGACTATGATTGTGAATTGTAGCGCATCTCTCGCAACAGTAGCACACATCTCGCACGAAACTTAAAGAGTTGAGCTTTGCAACCTATTCTGCTTTCTTCTTTCTCTTTTTTTGTTGTTGTACACTTCAACGCTCTTCCTCTGACACAAACTTGACTTGACATTGTATTCCCGCAAGAGTGTAAAAAACTCTAAATAAAAAGAAATAAAAAGTTGCTATGTGACCAGGTTTTTGTTTGAACAGCGGCAGTTTTAGAAACAGGAGCAGCCAGAGCCAGACGACAGCGTAGCAGCAGGAGAATTATTGTACACATTGCAAAAGAAAGAAAGAAATTGTTTCAATCATCAAGAAAGCCATTTCGATAAAGTAAGGCTGCAACGCAACAGCATGAAGAATAGAGATATACATGTATTCAGAAGCAGAGATAGAATGACTTCTCTTTTTCTTGGTAACTTGAGAACCAACTAGAGAGAAAGTAAAGTATTATTGTATTTGTGTGTCTGCTGTGCAAGGGAGAAAAAAGAAAAACTGGGCATTTCACTCATATTTCCAGCCATAAAGATAGCCAGAGATTCCCATCCTCTTGTTCTACGCACTATTTTTGTATGATGAGAAACGATGATGAAACTAGACTTCTTTTTTGCTTTTTTTGTATGTGTGTGGGAACAAAGCATATCTTTAGTTCGCTTTTAGCTTTAGATGTGATGGAAGAAGAGTTTTCTTCCTCTTCTCGAGTAACGAGGTAGCGTGGGTGAAAGGCAAGTATGTAGAAAAGAAAGAAGAATGGAAGTAAAAATCAATATACCTTCCCTCTCTCACTCTCTCTCTCATCCTTACTTTCTCTGCCACCGTCGCTTCAAATTCACGTTCTCCTGCTCTCTTCCTGTGAAGACATCTCTGTACAAACAACAAGGAGAAAAAAGGAAAATAACAGAAGGGAGAAAGAGAGATGCTACTACTTTTTTTTCGAGGAGAAAGTCGGTACTACCTTTTTTCTCTGTTCCCACTTTCTGTTCACTTGGATAATTCACCTTTTTTGCAACAAAAAACCAACTCACAAGGAAATGCGATGCGATACCCACCTTTAAAATTCTCTTTTTGCTATTTTCCCTTTTCTGATTCACTTGTGGTGTGTTAGCTGAATTTTCCTGTGGCGGCCTACCATTTTTTCAATATACATTTTCTGACTAAATCGTTACTATATATGCTGTCAGTAGTCGTTGTGCTTTCTTTTTTGAATCTCACTATCAAGAAAAATGAAAATATCACCGACTTTCACTCCTATTCACTATCATCACTTCTAGTACAAATCGGATATTTTCCTGGAACTCATGGCTTACTTGTCTTCAACTATACATTCACCTATTTTCTTCCCTGAACGCTTTCATAGATATATTTTTTGTGTACGCAACTACACGTAAAGAGAATTTTTTGTTGAAAGTCTTTGAAAAACATTTCTTTGGATTTTCACCTTCAACTCACCACCACACACGCCATCACCATTACCAGTACTTTTTTTACTCTCTTCTTTTCATCGAGAATAAAATAAAAGGTAAAATAGATTTACGGCTTACTTTTCCCATGGAGAGAAAGTTTTTCAAGCCGATACTTACATATTAGATAGTGTATCTACCGTAGTTTCGGTAAATATTACGCATTCTTTTGCCTAATAACTTTAAAACTTGAATCCAGATTTAAGGATACTTAGATTTCTAAATTAATTCATTGTTTGTAACTTTATTTTACAAATAATTAGGGACTACTTCTAGACATTAATACAAAATATTTATTTTAGAGACCCGCCATATTTAGCGCAAATACGGTAAATTTACCTCTGCTGTTTCATCTTGAAATCTGAAAGCCACACACAGGGCGACGGAAAGAAGGAAGAAGACTCGCTGCAGAATTGAAAAGTAAGGAACACAGAAAACTAGAGAACTAAATAAACAACGGCCTTTTCACTACCTACATTTCCTCTGAAGAAAAATCGGACATTATAAACTCTTATCTTTCTCCAAAGTATATCTATTTACACTATATGGTATACACTTACTTGTATTATATTTAATACAAAAAAAATCAGTCAATAGTTCCTTTTTTCACGAAAAATCATCATAGATATATGTAGGTCAACCAGATTTTTAATTTTTTCCCCTATTTTCAAAGAAAAAAAGTCAAGAACAGAACGAGTCTTCATCCAAAATGAAATGTGCATCTGTTCCCAATTCAACATTTTTTTCAACGTAAACATCCTGTTTTGTATTGTATATCTACAGATAAAAAGCACATGCCTTCACAACATACACACATATACACAAAAGAGTAAAACAAAGAGCAAACGCTTTTTCTCTTCGTTTCGAAATGGAAACATCTGTTGTCGAATCACTCTGGGAAAATAACCGATACTCTGCACATGTTTCTTTCCTTTGCCTTCCCTTTTTTGTATCATTAGGCATCTTACGAAAACACACAGACATACTTTCTTTTAACCTTTCCCTTACTTTCTCTTTCGGAAGAAAAAGTCTCATTATAACTATCCATGTTGTTTTTATAAATGATGCTATTACTATCACCACCACCACTTCTACTACTACTTCTCTAAACTATTATAACGTCATCTTGTTCGTTTATCTTTCCACTTGTATATGACTATGTGTTTTCCGTTTTTGTCTCCAACTCATTTCCAGGTCCTTTTTCAAAACTGGCCTTAATATGAGCACCTTTCGCTACAAAAACAAGTTATAACATTAGTAAGTCCTTTCTTTCTCTTCTGTCTCTTGGTCCTCTCTTTTCTGCAGCACCTCATTTTACGACTTTTCTACCGGTTTACGGTGTCATTAATGTCCTCCAAAAGAAGATTTCTCCATTCTATCTTTTCCTCCTCCTCTTCCATCTTCATCGTCGTTTTTTCTTCTCTGGCTATGTATTTTAGAAAAAGGCCCCTCTGAAATGGGGCTATGTGTTTTTTGTGTCCCTCATTCATTTCCTAATAAAAAGGAGAGAAGAATTGTAACGCCTGAGTCGTTTCTAATTCCGCTAATAAGGATGATATCCAGACCTGGCCAGAGAGAAACAGATAGAAAATAAAAATGATGTCTACCGTCTACCTTTTCTATCCCATATAATGACCATAACCCAAGCGCTCTTTGGTACTTTCTCCAACATCTTCATACCTTTTAAACTCTTACGTAACAATATAATAGCATCTTGTCATTTGATCATGTGTCATTTTCTACTTATACAGTGTAAAGACATACATAGTTACATCACATCATCCGAACAGAGTTCTCACAGAAAAAGAAAGAATCAATTTCCCTTTTTTTCTGTGGGTGTGTTCTGTTGCTTGCTGAACGAAGGAATTTTTTCTCTGAATAAGAAGAATAATAAAAGAAAAGAAGAAATGAAGCAGCAGCGTAAAAAAGCTAGTGAAGCGTCTTAATAATCTTTGGAATGATGACATAATATTTTTTGTGCTACGCCAGCAGTAAAAAAAGGATCATCATGGTAAGGCGTATTATTAAAGTAAGTATTGTAGTTGTAGAGAACGGCATCAACAGACTGAGTTTTGGTGGTGGGAGTTATTATAGCTTCTATTCCTACTACACACCAAAATATCATCATCATTTTATGTATTTCATCAATTCCCTCACTCAGCTTTTGTCCTTCTGTTTATATGACCATCGTAATATTTATTCTTGTTCCTCCTCCACAACTCTCAGCTTCAGATTATATATTTTTTTGGCTTGATGTGATGTGATGTCTTCATATTTTTTTATGGGGATGAATAAAACAACAAGAAAATAAAACATCCAAATATGGGAGGATGGATACATCACTAAAGTCGCTCTCAGTCAGTCAGTAAGTTGATGGTAGAGACATTAACAACATCAGCATTAAAAACAGACAGCCGCAGTACCATGTACCAAACCACCACTTTCACCACATACATACGTCCATGACATAATTTGAGTGGCTTTTCCGTCACCAAGACTTGGTTGGATTTTTGGGTGTGTGTGGGTCGTCATGTAGTGTGGTGTAATCATATAATCATTTAAAGGACAAGAACAATAACGACAGCAACAGCAGCAGGGCATCATCGTCACACAATCACCCTACCCACCACCATAACCAAAAAGTCACCATTTCACAATCATTGTCGTTGTCATCGTCATAAGTGTGGTTGCCGTGGTAAATATTGCGTCTAAACTGCTAAACTACCATTACCGGTAAAGTTTCAAGGGAAAATAACGTGAACATAATATGCATGCATGCCATGTCATTGTAAAATAAAATGTATGTACCCAAAAACACCTAAAAGAGTGGGATCGCGATGGTATGGTGATACTACTTACTCCAGCTTACATAATAGCTTTAATAATAACATCGTGTGTGTGTGTGTGGAAATGAGAATGTCGTTGGGTGTCGCTTGTGAAGAGAACACAATAGAAAAAGGGCAGAACAGCAGAACACCACCATAGTATAGTCATAATAATATCACAAAAGACAAAAGATGAAAGGTTGAAATGAGAAAGACAAGTGTCACCGCCATAACGACAGATGCTCATCGTCTTTAGAAAAAAATTGTAAGAAAGATGCCTTTGTCTACTTGCTTGTGTGAAAAAACTTTGATGCTATTTTGCTTTCTTCACTAAAAAATAAAGTTATTAATAGAGATAAAAATGTTTGAGTGGGAAGAGTTCATTTCTTGGTAGGGAATATTGTGTAACATAATTATTTTGTGCTATGTCATGTCATGTCGCATCGTTTTCTGCAACTCAGCTTTATAATTATTTTAATACACACTACTTTAAAATATAAAACAAACATTTATTCCGTCTAGCTCAGTCGATATATTCAACTCACTCAGCAAAAAGTTTCACTTTTCAGTAATATTCTTTCCAAAAAGAAATTTCAACTATGATCCCAAGACTTTTATTATTTCACTTATTATTCAGTTGGAGGGATAGCGATCGGGTCGAAGGCCCCCAAAAAATAATGGATTGCAACGGAGTGCACATAACAATAAAACATTTCTACGTTTTTTCCCATTTTTTCCAATCAGAACTGTTGCGCTGCTTTACTTTCTTCAACTTTTACTTATGTGTTATTTATGTTTTACACGGGAAGAAAACAAGCAAGGAAATATCGACTTTTCTCCTCCCTTTTTCCTCTGTGATTCACACATAAATAATCCACGCATTTACATATAGATTATCTGACTTTATCCTTTTCTCTATCTTACTTTTGTTTGCTTTTTACATACGTATTATTTTCTTGTTCGTTTCCCCCCTAACATTGCATTGTACACATCTCCTTGTAAATAAATTGTGGAGAAATCCTGTTGCAGAAAGCATAATATTTTTTCCCTGTAGCAAGCATGATTACTATCTTGTGTAAATAACTCACTCGTTATGGAATCGAGATTTCACATATGTATGTATGCATATTCCTAATCTGTCTTTTCAAAATATTTTCACAACAAAAAGCAAAAAGAAAAAAAAAACTTTTCCAGAACATCAGTAGCACCACAAGGCAAAATGTTAAAATTTTCACTGAACTTCATATTTTTACACGCTTTTGTACTTCTTCTGCATAAAAATCAAGCATGATTTTTATTTCTGACACTGTATTCTGTGATTGTTCTACTGTTGTTGTAGCCGCTGATTCTTTTCGTTTCATATTTTTTTTTCAGTTTGTTTAGTCAGGAAGGATTTGAAGAAGAAATAACAAACATGAACAGCACAACACAAAAGAGAAAAGCGGAAATGGACGTGATGCTGTGTGATCTTGTTGAGTGGAGTGAAATGTTAAAATTGTAATGCACGTAAAGGAATGTATATATACTTTATACACACGCATGTATTATATATTCAAGAGAAAGTATATATGCATGAATGGGTTATGTTGGTTATCCTATGCACACAGTTTATCGCAACGATCAGCATCATCGTCACAAGGATAAACAACACAATAACATGCCCATAATTGAAGTTGAGCTGGCCGGATAGTTGTAGTGGTGGTGGTGGTTATAGTGGAATAGAACAAGCTGAAAATGAGATAATATTCCTCCAGAGAAAGAGGAGAAGGGAACCTGGATTCGGATGAGCATCAAAGTTGCAGACAAGCAGAAGCAAAGAGAGAAAGAATATATATTACCGAAATATAAGAGAAAGTAGGTACAATCACATGTGTGCATGTTCTGTTCTCGTTCTGAAAGTATATTGTATTTTGGCTGTGTATTGCACAATACATCTGTTTCTGTCTACGTATGCAGGAAAAAAACTGAGTGAGTGAGTGAAGATAATGTGAGTAGAGAGATAAGAGATGGTAGAGCGTTGTTGGAAAATGTGCACGCTTAATGAGCTGTTTCCCCCAGGGAAAAGGTGAGAATGGGAAAGTAAAAGGGAATTTAGAGGCAGAGAGAAAATAGGGGAAAGTATAACCAGTCACTCACATAAATGCATATAATACACTTCATCCATGTTACTTTTCTCGGTGTATTCCCCATTCATCTCTCTCTCTCTCTTTCCACCAGCTACCAAGCTGACTGACTGGGAAGAGTAATAACAGTAATGGCAAAATGCAGTGCAGCTGAGCTGAAGAAGCAGTGCCATTATTATTATAACAACACACAGCTTTTGTTTTAGTTTTTTTCGCTGCTCTCCTCGCTCTCTTCCCATCTCTCTGTAAGTTTCCGCAATATCCTGTCCTTTTGCCCTTATCACCCATCTGTTATTTGGCCTGTCTTTCCCATGGATTTCAACTTATTTCACAGTTTGATGATTTCACCATTTTCACGAGAAGTACTACACGCTATTACTACACGGCTACTGATATAGGATATATATGCTATTTGGATAATGTTATGCTTGACAAGAGGGAGGAATGGGAACACGAGAGAAAATAAAGTAAGTAAAGTATAACACGTGAATACGACGTACGTACGGAACAACGATGCAATATTATTACACAGTAAGCAAATAAACGCACAAATACAGGGAAAATCATGGAGAGATATAGACACACGCATAGTAATTTGGGTAAGAGATGTGATGTATGAAAACAGCTACAGCAAAATTATCATCAACAAAAGTGAAACTCAGAGTGGTGCTTTAATACTTTTAAAAATTTCAATATGGTTGCACATTGTATCTATGAAATGGAAAATGGAGAGATAATTTCGGATTTGTTTTTTGTGGAAGATAGGTACATACTTCTGGTTACTATCTACCCACGTATGTATCATTTCAACATGGCTATGATGATGATCATGATGATCAGGATTTTCATGGCCATTCTCCATACACACACTACCCACTTTCTCTGATGCAAACAAAAGCCGCGAAAATCTCATAAAATATTCATTGAGATCCTGTCAAAATCTCAGAGTTTTGTAGAATATGGAGTTTTAGAGAGAGAGAGAGAAAGAGAGAAAGCACAGCTTTCAGGAAAAAATGGGATGTTGATGCTACTACCATTTTCAAATTTTCCCTTTTTACCTTACCACAAACAGCATTTTCTCTATCCCCAAAAGAAGACAAAAAAAGAGTTATGCTGGCCTTTTTCACAAGTTAAAACTTAGACAGTAGTGTCGACTTTGAAATTCAAAACATGTGGTTTGTCCTTAGCCTTTTTAGTTTTCAACAAACCGAAAATAATATCCGGTCGTGTGGTAATGGTAAAGGCAGTGGTATGTGCATCTCTCTTTCCCATTCCAAACCAACAGGGAAGAACGCATCTTTTTCGGAGTTGGAAGAAGAAGAAGGAAAAAGTATGTCAGAATTTTCCCATGAATGCACTTCACTTCAACCATCTCTCCTTGTCAGCACAGAAAACTATAAACCTTGTTGACGCTCTTTATGTACATTCGTATTATGTGCTATTTTGTTGTCTACTGCGTCGTCAGACATACTGAAACTAGTCAGAAGACTGCTGTAGGTAAACCACACACACATCTTGTCAACTTGACAAGTTGAGTGTGGAGAGTGTGTTTGTGTGTGCCATGGCGTGTGAAAAAAAGGTCATGGTCCTGTTCATATTACGTAGGTGTATGTGATTATATTTTTTCTTCTTTCCATTTATTTTTCGAAATTAGTTTTTCGGGGTTTTCAAACTTTTATTACAAAAATACCTTGCTCCAATTCACAAACCGCACTTTCTCAAAATAAATATCGCTGGATAAGGATCAATGCATTATTTATGGGAAAGGAGATGAGTACCAACTTTCCATACTTTAAAGAGGCCAACTAAACTAGAATATTTTTTTAAAACCGTTTGTATTCCACTTTGTCATTTTTCTACGCGTTCCTTACATTTGATCTTTGATTTATACCAACCAATCCACATTTTCATCAACTTCAAAATCTTTCGTACATCAAAACCTAAAAAAATCCCTGTAGATGTACTAGTGTATGATTATTTTTTCCTAATTGGTTAGAAAAGTACAAAGCTCTATTTTTCAGCTCCAGATCAAAATGACTGTAATGATTTTCACCGGCGGCGGCTTTTCAGATCAAGGATTTTTTTCTAGAGAGCTCTCAGGATAATTCATTTCTTTGATCTTTTCCTTGTACATGGATGCTCTAAAAATTATTAAGGACACTCATTTGTAATAGTCCAAGTGTAATTAGAGTTATTTTGCATGATATTTCTTTTGAATGTACACATGGATAAATTTTAAAAATGAAAAAGGATTTTTTTCTTGAATTTCACTTGAATAAATATACCATACCTTGCATTTTTAAACTTACAGACATTTCTCTGTTTTCTTTCAAAGAAATACCAACATTGGAATTTACAGTGGTAAAGAAAGGGTAATGCCCTCTTTCTCTCATTTTCTCTTAAAATATTATGTTTCTTGGTTTGTTTACATGTTTGGGGTTATGTAATTTCTTTGAATTGGTTTTTTTTTTCAATTTCCTATGCTTCTCTCTTATATCTTTATTTTTACTGGAAGCGCTTATCTCTGACTGCCTTCCTGTAAAATAATGTTTTAACGAATTCGAAACCCGATCCGATCCCCTTCTGCAATTTAGATTGATTATTTGCTTTTTTAAATCATCACTGAGACAGCGTCAACATAAAATCGAAGAGAAGTACAGTTTACTTTACTACCTTATCCTTTTTTACTGTATTTTCAAATATTTTATTCTTGGGTCACTGCACTGGAGAAACGTGCGGAAGCCCGGAAAAACGTTCCTACAAACATTGTGACCCAATCCTCAGTCACATCAGCATAATGATTTGGATTTTTTAGTCGTGCAAAAAAGTTGCACCCTTTCTTGTATTCTGTCATTGCATTACTTTGTGTGTGTGGGGACATTTTATAATATATTAGCTAAGTCTGCCGTAGAACAAAAACTTTCAGATTTATTTCCCCATCCAATAATAAGTATTGTATCATGTATAGGCAGTCAACTTAAACTGGCAAGTAGATAGATAGCAGTAAGAAGATGAGAAACCACCAAAGCACATAGACACAAACACGGAGACACGCGTGTCGCCAAAAATCCCTGGGGATTTTCAAAATGGTCAGACGACGGTAAAATGTAATAAAAGCAAGAGACTATGAAAATAGCAGAGAAAATATATTTACTTATCTTACTTTCCCCAGAGCAGTTGCAGAGGAATAGAAACAGAAGCAACATGCAAAAAAACGAATGAGCTTTTAGAAGAAGAACATGTAATAATACGTAATGTTCTTTACTTCACATTCTTATAATACACATCACATGCACACGTACATAATACGTAGTGCAATACAGTGTAAAACCAGTACCGTGTAAGTATAATAGTCAAAAGAGGGAAAGAGAGATTTCAATCTGGAAAGTAACTCTGAGAAGAGAAAAGTGGGAGAAAGTATATTATATTGGCTGCCACGTCTAGCTTTGGCTATTGCCCTTTTTCTTTTTAGTGAAAGTGCGAAAGCATACCTAATAGCATACCAGCACTAGCGTAACAGCAACAGAAACAGCTTTACTTATGCAGTTTGCTCAAAGAGACTATATAAACATTATATATATTTTTTGTTGAACAAGTGAAACTATCAAGATTGCAATCTCGCCCGTATTTTCTCTGGGATTATTTTGTAATTTGGTTTGACACCAACAAAAACACATTTATTCATTCTCATACATACATTTTATATTATTACATTACTTCTTACTTGTATATCTACTTTATTCCCTAATACATTATTCCGACTTACATACCATCATCTATTATATTAATGTTCACAGACATAGTCCTCTCTCTTCACTTTTGTGCTTTCTCTCTCTCTCTTTTCCCCACTTTCCCAAATTCCTTTCCATTTCACTTGTAAAAGAACATGGCATGCACATAATATCTCTTCTTCATGTGTGGTCTTCCATCCGCTTTGCTTCTTTTCCAACCATACTTTGCATGATGTGTGTGTGTGTCTGCAGCATGCATGCATACATGCAACAAATGAACTTGTTGAGCTGTTACCAACACTACTCTTCTACTGCAAGCTTACTTTCACTTGCTTCTCGCTTTTCTAGGAAGGAGCATTTAAGCTGCAAACAAAAAAATAAAGACTTGTAGTATTTTTTTTTGCTCCCCAACCGAACATTGTTGCATCATCACGACCACTACCATCACCACCACAACTTTCACTGTAATATATGGTTTTCCCCCTTTTTCTTCACGCGACCAAGCAAACCAAGTAAGTTTATAACGAAAACATAAAAAAAGTGCATGGAAGCGTACCTCCGGTTTCTCCAGAGAGGATGTGTTGGTGAAAAGTAATATCGGAAGTATTTTCTTAACTTGCTTGTATGTCTGCTCAACTCAAAATTACTATAATCATCAACATCGTCATCTTCATAAAAAGCACCTAAATACTTTTACTCTCTGTTGCTCCTTTTTTTCTCCCTCCTGCCACCAATTTCCCTAGTTTCCCAAGGAGAAAGTTCATGAAGGTATGTACATTATATGGTTTACTGTGCATTATCTAATCACTCTACTTCTTCCGTTGCTACTTTGTACTTATGCGATGCATAGTCAACTAAGTAATATCATTATTATCTCTTTTCTTAGAAATCCACACGTACTTGCTTTCTTTTTCCCTCTTCTCATGTTTGAGTTTGGCAGGCGACCAGACAATCCAACATGAAACTTTTTTCTTCTTCTTTTTTTCTTGGGTGCTATGTAACATTTATTGCCCGTTTCATCTCTTTAGTAATAGTCGTGTTCACTGTTTTCTAAATACTTTCTCCCTTCTATAAACACAACTAACCAAACCAGGAAGACTCACTTTATAAAAATATATTATTCGATGGTTCATTTCAAGAGAGTCTGATGATGATGTATAGGAATGTAAGTAGTGTAGTGTTTGTGCATTCCTTCTTTCTCTGTGGCAACGTAATTCTTCCTGCTTCCTAGTTCCTTTTCTGATTTATTGCCAGGAGGCATCCTGTCGTGCATTATTATTATGTAGTGCTTCTTCTTCAGCGCCGGCTTCCACCACAACAACTGATATCCCAGTATATACATCCATGTACATTTCTACTTATGCAGTCTTCTACCTTTTTTTACTTTTGGTAACGTTGGTTTAGTTGAGGAACTTTATTTTCTCTTGTAGCCGTGCTCTCTTTATTTTACCTCTTCGTTTTCAGATCTTGTGTGTAGTTGTGGGGGTGGTGGGAGGAAAAAAACCGACATTTATTTTGTATTATCGATCGCCCCTCGTCTCGCAGAAGGATGTAGTGAACAACAAGCCAAATCACACACAGAGTCGTATCCCGCCGCTCAGACATACAGATTCCCATGTAAGTTTGGAGATGAGCTTTCATGGAAAAAATGATGTTTGTTGGAGCAGCAATATTTTTTGATGTACGATATGCGAAATATCCAGAGAAATGCATGAGAATATAGAATGATGTATGGAAAAGTTTTAAGATGAAAAATTGTACATCTGTGAAAAGTACACTAAAAGCAATGACAATTTCAATAAAATGGAAAGAGATTACCACGTATTGTATCTGCTTACATGGTATTTTAAGCTTTTAAAATGAAGATAACAATTTTCACGTTAAAACACCGAATATACATAGCAAGTCACCTGAAAAAACAAGTATTTTCTATCATAATACTATATGCAATGTACAAAAAGTGCAAAAATATTTGAAAATATGCCTAATATATTAACATTTCAAGATACTTTGACTACATTAACCAGAATACATCAATTTTGGACTTGGTAAAAATTAAATTTCACGCTTTGTTAGCACTGAATGACCCTCACACTAAATTAGAGTATGCTTTTGGTAAAGAACAGGCTCAACAAAGTATGAATTGTCCCAACAAACCATTTTGCCTTATTGCTGTACCCTCTCACTCAACCTTAAAAGTTGAGTTTTTAATGTGGCTAACGGAGAGACAGATTGAACAAGTGATTCCAATAAGTAACACTTCTCACAGTGGTACTTAACCAAAGGTGTGACAAAATTGACGTGAATAAAAAATGTGTTGTGTTGATGTTGATAGAGGACGACGATGGTGGTGTCAACGTAAACGTTAAAAAGATGATGCTGATAATACTAGACAATCTCGAGAACGATAAAGTCTCGAAAGTCAAACCGAATATTATATTAGAGAGTAAATGCATTGATGCGAAGTGAACATAGTATACCAGCAACAGCTTCAACTTAACCTGGTCTAAATAATACAGTATCGCTTCTACATCATCGCCGCCAATGTCGTCATCTTCGTAGCTCTCTCTCTGTATTTTCGGTGTCTCTCTATCTATTTCTTTCTCCTCCATCGCTTCACCACTCGTGGAACAGAAATCCCTGATCAAATTTCTAAACACGAGAGAGGGAACAAATTGCTATCACACGCTTTCCCTCCTTTCCCCCCATTTTTTTTTGGGTAGACGAACATTATATATAATGGAGTTTTCCATTTTGCTTTCTCCTCCCCTGCACAACACAGCTTGTATATCTTGGCAAAAAAGATTCGATCAGGGAAAAAATTTCCCCAAGTTTTTCACGCCATACACAACATTCGAAGCCGGCAATAAGCTACTAAGAATGAAGAGAGGGGAAAGAGATTAAATGATGCTTAATTTAGTTGAGCCACTGCTGCGCACCAGTAAAGTAGGTTATCTCGAAAAAAGTTTTACATGTAAGTCAACTCCAATTTTATTATTAGGCTAATGTATTATACGTGAGTTGAGAAAAAGTGAAAAGAGAAAAAAATATTTAATAAAATTCAAAGTCAATCGATAACTCATCATGATGATGATGACAATGATTGGTATATACACAGTGTTAAAATAAATGTACTACTTAAACTGCATTAAATAAAGTTGAAGGCAATCTCACTCTCACACAATCTTGTTCATATTTCATCAATGTCATCGCCATGGGATAGTTCAAGTGCCAACTTTAATTACACGAGTAAAATTGTAAGCCTTTAGATTTAATAAAAATCATGTTCTCACAAATTTTTTTACTAATGGAATATACTCAAGCTTCACATCCGCATCCACTTCTCAACAAAACAGAAAAAAAACAGAGCACCGGTAAAGAATTGGTTTTTTCCATACACACATTCCTCTTATTTCTCATAAAGTTTCTGCTGTGTGCCTTGCCTTTGCTGTAGAGTGATTGGTAAACAAACCGGTAAGGTAAAAGTTGATTCCGGAAACAAGACGGCATTAGAACAAGTTGGAATGCAATGCTACAGCCTGCTGTCTAGTCTGGTCTGTTTTGGACAAGTATTGTTGTTGAAGTGTCAGCATCAAAGCTATTAACTAGGGTGAAAATATACAGAGGGAAAAATATGTACTTTTTGCCCATTTCCCCCAAACTGCATAACTCTTCATCGGCTGTTTTTTTCTACTTACCAGAAAACGTGCACTGTACTGTACATTTACTACAAGCAGCAATTTATATTTAGAGAGAAAAGGTGCTTTGCTTGCAAAAATGTCATGTCACGTTCCATTACCGGTAGTAGCTTTCAAGCTTCCGATCAAAAGATATTTCAGTCAGCAAGCTCTTCTCCCTCGCGTCGTAGTTGTCTTTTTTTCGTGAAGGCATTCCAAACAAACCAAACCAGAAAACTTGTATGATGGCATAATATTGTGCAAAAAGTATGGTGGTATCACATGCACATTTATATGATGCTGGCGACTTTAGGTCGTTCACCTTTACAACTTTTTTTAGATGGAAGTTCTTCTTCTTCCTACACTTTTATTTAACTTACTTTACTTTTGTCATCATCAAGAAGCAAATAATAATAATATGGTACATACGCTTTCTTTATCTCTTATTACTCTTTTGTGATTGGAAGGGAAATAAATATCATCAAATAGATTTATTCACTTTTTCGTAATAAAATATAAAAAAATAAGTTTGCCAGTTGTTCATCATCTTCATAACTATTTTATTGATAAAACATTTTTTCTTCAATTTAGTATCATCCTCTTCGTCCGCCGAAAACAGGCAACGAACCAACCCTAAAGAAAAAGTAGAGAACAATGAAAAGGGTTCTTGTTGCCTGCCCACCTATTTTGCTGAGAGGTAAAATAAACGTCATGAAAGACAAGGAGCAGCAGAAGAAGAACAAGTTTTTCATCAACAAAAGGAGTAGAAAAGACAGGGAGAGAGTTTTAAGAACAAATACACTTGTCTAGACTTATATATCATTTCACATAGTCAACTGATGACAATAAGATGGAACTTTTCTCTCGTTGCTGTAGTTGTAATGATGCAAAGAGCATAATAAGTGGAAGTTATAACAAGTCAACTTTCACCAAGTATGAGAATTTTCCTGGTCACTACTTTTTTTTCTTCATTATTATATCATCGCGGTGCATATGACATATGTCGTGGCATGACATATAGTTTTAACAAAACAATTCTTGAGTTCCGGGTTTACTAATTTTGCTGCTTGTTAAGTGAGGGAAAAAAAGTTCAATGAAAATATTTGTAAGAAATATTTTTTTTTGATCATGTGAAAAAGGAGAGATGTCAACGTTAAAAGCTATTTACTTTTACATTAAATGTTGATAAGTAAAATGGGAATTTCCCAGAGGAAAAAAAATCATCTTATTCACAGAAGGGAAGATCTTTGAAAATGAACATGTTCCTAGAAAAAGTTTTTTTTCTTCTGAAGAAATGGCATAGGTAGTTGGAAATAACTCTGTTGTTGATAGCATTACTAAACTTTATCAATACACAGGTCATTGCTTCTAATGTAGCGGTGTCTTCTTAATGTTGATAATAACGTGTATATATACATTTCACTAGCCGGAAGTGAATGTAGGAAGAAAGTTCTTTGATCTTTTCTCGGCAATAGTCATAGGGAAAAAGGTAAACAAACATAATTAAAGCATATTTTTGTTTATATAGAGGGATCTTTGTGCACAACGTAGAAGATGATGATGATCAGTAAACATGGCCGCCATTTTTTTCCTTCGGCGTTCCCTTTAAGACTCCTTTTTCTACGTCTCTAAAAATGAGGAGAAAGTTTTTAAAGAGGAGGAAAGTCGACATTCTTATCATTTTGGACATCTTTTAAAAATAAAGCTGAATGTGCAACTATACACAAGGTAATAATAGTATACTTTTTAGAGTTTCGATTTTTCCTGAAAAAAGTATACATGTTTTGCTTTAGTCTACATTTAAGCAGATAGAAAGTTTTTTTCAAAGGAGAAAAGAAGACGAAGAGAAAATTTCTATATCTCTTTTCTTACTCGCGTACACACCACCACCACCAACAAGAGAGCTGGAAAGAAGAGGTAAAGCATAGCTAATTGCAAAAGTTACTGTTTGTCATCAAAACCTCACTTGTATTTTAGTTAAAAACTTTTTACGCTGTCTTTTTATTCTTATACTCCTATGTTCTACTTTTCTCTACCTCTCTCACCGCTACACTAACACTACAAACATGTGTGTGTCTCGTCGTTTCTTCAAACTGGAAGTTTATATTTTTTAAATGAACTTTATACCAACCAGAGAAAGAAAGACAAGAGAAAGTTTTAAAGGCTGATTAGTTCCCTAACATCATCAAGTTTTTACCCTTTTTTTGTAGTTGTGAGAAGAGAATGTGTATCTCTCTCTCTTTCTGTTTTTGTTCTTCTTTCCAAGAAAAAGGTAAGTCGTCTTAAAACTTAAAAGGTAATTTCCAAAATTTCTTCTATCCTTGTTTCAAGTTTTGTTCACACAAAAACGCACATTGTATACATGTCATATACATACATGTATAATACACATACCGTCTAGGAATCTCCACTTTTTTATGCTCTAATCTTCTTTCTTCTCTTTTTTTGCTCTTAAAAACATTACTATATCCGAAATTGGTAAAATCAGACAGACAACTCGACTTTTTAATGTTCTCATCGTTCAAGAATTGTAACTACATTTCACCATCTTTTTTTGCCAGAGACCAAAGTCATAAACGTGTGCCGTATGCTTCTGGCAAACTCCGCCGTCACCACCAACCCAAACCATATGTTTTACAGAGTTTATTATGACCCTTTCATGAAAATGCACTGGTACTGGTGCTACACCATCGAAAGAACCACCATCACCACTTGTTATCGAGAAGCTCATTCTGACTATCAATACTATAAGTCTACTAGACTATCATTGTTCTTTTCACCCTACTTACAGCAATTTCTTCACGTTCCTGGTCATAATACCTTATCGAAATCGAATTACGACCATACCATGACGAGCATCAGCCATTTTTATTATCCCCGCTGTTCTTTTTTTTGCTTAATGCACATCTCTCCATTTCTTCCTCTGATCCGATCCAGAGGAAATAATGGGAAAGTGGATCAAGAATGGTGAGTATATATAACAAAACCATATGTATAAAAAGAGTGGGTTGGAGATAAGAAGAAAGGTAAACAGTAAAAACTGCCTGCTCTCACTCAAGCTACATAGATATTTTTATTTTCTTCTTTCACAAAAAAAAACTCGGAATGATCTCTGGAATGAATATTATGACGATGACGGAGAGAAAGAGAAAAACCATATTAGTTTTTCTCGATAAGAGGAAAACTAGTGAAACCTAAGCAAAAGAATGGGAAGAAGAAGAATAAGGAAAAGTAATAATAAAATCTGCTGCCATTGTGCACCAAAAGAACAATACTTTTTGGTATAGACTCTCCCACTATTTCCTTTTTGGAGATAACCAGGGATAGAGTAGAAAGGGATATTGAAAAGGCCCAAAGGCTCCAAATCTACAGGGATATATGTATAAATGGATAGATGGTATACAAAAGTGTTTAGATTGGAGAGCTGGGCACAAGAAGGAAAAAAATATGAAATAGGAAGAGAGAAAAAAATCTGCAGAAAATATACCATTTTCCGATATTTCCTTTTAACATGAATCAAAACCAAGTATGTATCCTTGTATTTTATCACGTAAGTACGTGTATAAGTATTAGTGTCCATAATAATACAAGAGGCGAACAGTGTAATATACAATGCATCAAGCAACACTGCAATAATCATATAGTAATGGCAACAAAGTAACAAAAGTAGGATTGACTGGTTTGCAACTATAGCATGCTTCCTCTTTTTTCTGCTTCTCCTGTCAAATCAACTTCTGTTTTCCTTTTTCCCAAAGACAAAAAAAACTAACGTAAGAAGAGGGTCCCGTTGTCCGAGAAGAAAAAAAAATGGTAGAAAAAAGAAGAAGATATTTGGTGAAACTACATAATAATGTATTGTGTATCACTGTGAGAGATGTTGTCCGAGTCCAGAGTCCGAGTTTTAGTGGTGGCAGCGGCGGTGGTTTTTTTTATTGAGTGCACAGCACACACACACATACATAAATAAAAGGTTAGAGTAATACGGAAAAATACAAAGCGTATTGTTTATTTTTTTGGTAGTGGAGAAAGTAGAGAGAAAATAAATTACATTTTACCAGCCATACAGTCAGAAAGACTAAACTTGGGTACGTACGTTCGTACGTGGCGTGCTTCCCAACTCCAGAAAAAAAAATCCAGAAATTCAACTCTCTTTATCTCTCAACCTATCTATCTATTTATCTACCTATCTGGCTGGCTATCTGTTGGAAAGTTAGAGAAAAAGTATAAGTAGATTTAGATATTGTTTTTTTTGTAGTAGTCATAGTAGTGCTCTGGTCATAGTGGTCAGTGTAATGCGATGGTCACGCAAAGATGAGCTTTCACTACTTTAACAACTACAAAAAAAGGATACCGTGGAGCATTTCTTGTCGAGTAGTTTTTCTCACTCTCAGTTTATACATCTATATTACTAGAGTTACAGGCGGTGGGTGGAATGGGATGCGATGGGATGACGTTGACGACGTCATGCTGTCGTTGGTCGTTGGGCTATTCCATTTTTCTCTGTTTCGCTAACACACAAACAAAGCAATGAACCAAATCGCCTGTTTCTATTAATACAATGGTTTTTCCTCGTTTTTTTTCTCGTCCTGTCAAGATTTTTTTACCCTTAAAGAAACGCACATTCTCACCCAAATCTCACCCTCGTACGCAAAAAAAAGGAACAGAACGGATGATAATAATAAGTGAAGTCACTAAAATGATGGTGATGATGAGATGATGAAGTTACAGAAAGCCACCATGGTGACAACATGACAAGTATTTTATTTCTCGGAGAGTGAATGAATTGCATGATATGAATATTATGATTAAGTTTGAATACAATGACACTAAGACGTTCGGTGAGACAATGACAGAAAACGGGGCTCGTTTCCTGAATGACGCCCCGGCCAAGTAAAGCTAGTGTCATCATCATCATCCTAGTTATTATTTTAGTGAAAATTTTCATCCAAGTTTATTTATTAAAGTGAAACACCAGTGTTTGTACGGCTAGCTTTGTCAAAGCAATTTTGTTAAAATACAATATTTTATTTGTCGTTCTACTTATTTTTGCCATCCCTTTCATTTATTTTTTTTGTTTTACTTTAGGGACTTTTCCCAGAAGTCATTGGGACATAAAAAAAGTGATAATAACGTGAAGTGATGACTATATGACAAGGACATGCATTGATGAAGTCATTTTTTCACAATCTTTTATTCATATTTTTTGTTCTTTTAGGACAAGCAACAATTTTTTTCCACGGGTAAAAAAGAGAAAAAAAAAACAATTCAGAGTAAATAACGTTATTAAATTTCTGACAGTACAACAAACGACCACTTTTAAAAACTAGAATATTATGTTGCCACTGCTGTAGGTAGAAATATAAATGTGAAAATAAAGCATAAAGGCAAAAAATAAACCTTGTTTCAATTTTTTGCACTGCAATTTTCTACAAAAGTTATATACAAGGCATTGTTTTTTATCCTCTTCTATTTTCTACACAAAGTAAACCATGAATGTATTTGGTACAAAGGACGGCATGTGATTTAATCAGGTAGACTTAAAAGCAAGTCTGAAAATAAATATAACTTGTCAAACAACACCATCACCAACAGAAAGGGACATTGAGACAGGCAACTACTGCAGAAACAGGGGAAACCATTTTTAGCATCTATTTTTCTTATATAAACTTTCTACCATAAGCCATTTACGTTTTTTATTTGGGTAATATTATAATATTATGAATATCAATGTGTGTCAACGACAAGTGAAAAAATAACTGTGACATTCCTTTTATTGTACATTGTTTTGTCGTTTTATTTTTTTCCATTCCCGCTGGCAAAGAATTGTCATCTTTTTTTACTTACATTACATTACATGCGCAAACTATGTATTTATTACAAAGTGAACTTACTCTACACGGCGGAATTGGTAGTTGTCTTGTGAGACAGGTGAAAAATGTAGACATTACGACAATACAAAATAAACAGACAGTAGCAAGCAGTATAATGGCGACATACATGAAACGTCATGTAATATTATTGCTACAATATTCACTGACATTCTTTTTTCTCGGAATGACGGCAAAAGGTATGCATTTAAAACGGTGACTTTACATGAGAGAGAAAGAGAGAGAGAGAGAGAGAGAGAGAAAGTACAAGCATGAAAAATATTGTAGCACCGTCAAATACCCAGAAGTCATTTAATATTTTCCCCGTAAAGAATAAATATGGTTATGATGGCATCATGGATGGAAGGAGCAGTGGAGAAAGTGAGAAGTGAAAGGGGCACCCAGCCACAGTGGCACTATACACCTTTCATTCATCTGTCATAGACCATCATCTCTCTCTCTCTCTCTCTCTCTCTCTCTCTCCAAGTGTGCGACTTTGTAGGTATTCCCTAGCAAGTGTACTATTCATACTGTGCCACCAATGCCATATCATGTGTCCCGCCCGTGTGCTTTTTCCTGATGATGACAGAATCAAGTTTCATATCGCTCTTTTGCTACTCTGTTCATTTTATATATGTACATGACAGAGAAGAAGGAAATGGAAAAAACAGTACAAATATTTTAGTTTAATAATAATAATAACGGTAATAAAAAATGGTGGTAGTGGAAGTGGAATATAGGCTGCGAATATCTACGACATGTCTACCAACCAGTTTTCTCTGTCAAGTGAAAAGTTTGGAGTTTTAATAGCAGGAGTAGGGAGTAGTGGTGAAAGTAAAAGAAAGTTGATATTTTGTACGATATTATTATTATGATGGTGATATCATATGAGATGATATGGTACTGTGTGAGTAGATACCATGTGTTTAGTAGTGCTCACCGGAGAAATTGTGTGGAAAAGTGGTGGGGTACGAGAGGACCAGGAATGAAATTGCTAACGTGGCTGTACTCTTTTCTCTCTGCTCACAATCAGCACCGATGGAGAAAGCAAGCAAAGAGGAAGCTCTCTTGTTATGAGAGTTTGTATGAAAAGAGTGTGTGTATGGAAGAGAGAGAGATAGATGTTACTGTGGACGGGAGGGAGAGGCTTATAGTATGCGTGAATCTGTGTATATGATGAAGTTAATAATAAATGAATATGTAGAACGGAATAAAAGGGAAAATGCCTTTGAGCAGTACATATCATACATGTTGTTTGTTCATAAAGTAGGGAAAATAAAGGTGAAATGTAAATTTCAATGTGTTAAGGTATGTTACTTGTATTTGCACGGTTTTTATTTACTTGTGCAAAAAAATCTGTAATTTTAATAAACTTGATGTATGGAAAAGCATATGAATTTTGTGGATTAAATGAAAGACTTGGTTTAAAGGACGATGATCACGATGATATGATAACGTAAATTTAACTAGATGTTAATGGAATAAAATTGGTTTGATGATGAGGATGATGATTGCATAATGACAAGCATGGAAAAGGCTTAGTGCATTTCACTTTTGTTTGCTTAAAATGTTATTAATGTGATGTCGCGTAACTGTCATTATTTTGACAAGGCTATAATGCATTAAATACTGCATGGGTGTAATGAATAACAAGTCACTTTTCACAAGTTAAAACATTCATTCTTTTCGTAAGACATTCGCGTGTTCATTTGAAATGTCGGGAAAAGTATTTGAAAAGTTTTTGATAAAAAACCAGTTTTTGTGAAGCATGTTACGAAACTTTATTTTATTTCCATAAAAAAATCCTTTTCTGTTTAGTAATTTTTTTGCAGTTATGCTGTCAACAAACACAAATGATAAGTTCATTCTTCATATAAATATATCCTGTGCATAGCACACAAACAAGATTTTTTTCCTTCAATTTTTTTCCCTTCTTTATCGTGGTGGCTTGGTACGCGTGAAGCATGAAAGTGGAAGCGTTTTTATGAGTTTCCTTTTTTCTGCAAATTCTGTACTTTCCCCTTTTTATTTGCATAATATTCATCCTGTTTCGTGTATACATGTATAGACTTACTTGACTTGAGTGACTGAGTGAGAAGCTGTGTGTGTGTGTAGAAAATAATGATGGAACGTATCATATTCCACTCCCACTCTCTTTCCTTCCAACCAAGTGGTTGTTTGTGTCTGAGAGTTAAGAAGGTTGGGCTCTTAGAAATCTAGTATATAATCGTGCATTGCATTGTCAGCAAGGAGAAAACATGTTGTTGTGCACTCTCATCATGTATGTATGTACATATATTACATATGTTAAAGTGTAGGTATGAAAGTTTAAAAAGAGAGAGATATGGCGATGAAGAAGAGGATGACACAGTATAGTACACACACTCACTACACTTCCGTCACTCTTCTTCTTCTCTTTCTCTGCTCTGCTGCTTTGGTAACATTTTCAGTAGTGCACTTTACTACTTCAAGGAGAAAGTACACTAGAAAAATAGCTGAGAGAAAATTCCTCTCCTTTCTCCTCCAAACTCATGTATGATATTTTTCCAAAGGCATGCTAAAAATATTCAACATTTTAATGTAATATTGTACGTGGCAAAAATATTTTGCACTTGACAGGTATCTTGCTTATTGGCACATACTTCTAGTTAACTTTCTGAATGTATTATCTCATTGGTTAATATAATAATCTATCTGCTATCTGCGACTTTGCTGCTCTGGTGAAAGTCTCGGTTCGGTTTGTAGTAGTGTAGTAACTCAACAAAATTAAATCAAAAGTCAGTCAGTTGAGACAGTCTGAAATGATAAACATGAGCAGGGCCAAAAGAGGCTACTGTGATGGCATGACAGATGAAGGATAAGTAAAAATTGATTTTTTATTGGGAGTAATGACCATATTGAAAGTATGAGCTGAGGAAGATTACTATGTGTTCTGTTTTGAGCCACATAGCTTTTGGAGGTGATAGAGAAACCTCATCAGTGTCAATAAAAAAAGTTGAGAATGACCCTAAAAAAAGTAAGCCCACATACATATTTTGGTTGGTTGGAAGATGAGAAAAGGAAGAGAAAGAGAGAGTGAGTAAATGGTAGAAAATAATGAAATGAAGGTACGCAAGTGAAAATAAATTTGCCTTTGGCTTCCCCAAATAAATCAATTTTTACGGTTTCTACAACATCCTATTTTACACAGAAGCAGAAGCATGTAAGAAGGATGAATGTTTAAATGGTATTGGGGAAGTTTATAAGGTACTTAAATAATATTATAGGCAATAACGCATGTATGTATAGCATGTTTGTCTGAAGGATGCCAACGGGGAAATGAAAATGGTGTTGGAATGGAAAGAGGAGGTGACGGTGGAGAAGGAAGAGGAAAATTGAAAAAAAAACTCATTGCTGAAGCTTCTCTTCTTGTTCGAATATATTCTTTGAGTAACCCGAGATGTTAAGAAAGAGAGAAACCATGAAGAAAAAAATCCTTCAAAACGATATATCTTCATCTGTGAAGGCTTGGTGAGTTGATTTCTTTGGTGGTAGTGGTGGTGATGGTGTGTGTTAAAATGCGTTGCTATCACTTTTTGCATGCTTGTATGAAAAACCTGTCACTGAATGGGTACAAGAAGAAAAGATGAAAAAGAACAACGAATGTTTTTTTTGTTGGAAATGAGGAGGAAAGTGCAAAAGGAGAATGTGTTGCTGGGTGATCATGATAATAATAATATAGACAAGAAGGGAAAGCAAAAAAAGGAAAATAATGGCTGTCACAGGGACATCATAGAGAATGTCTTGTTCTTCTCCTTCTCATCCTTTTCAATTTCATTATGATGGTAATGTAATGTAACAACGTGATATAATGCAAAGAAAGCAGTTTTTTCTCCTTTTCCACAGACATAAGAGTAAAATATACAAAATGGTGAATGAGAATAAGAAAGAAGAAGGGGATAACCCGACATAAGTGAAAACAGATGATGACAGCAAAAGAAAGAGAAGCATTCTCATCAGCTTGTTTACACTTGTCACTCGATTACAAAAGAGAAAGTAAATAAAAATGCACTACTAAACCGTTTTGTTGTTTGTGGTGTGTGGAAGTGTAAGTATGGTAATGGTTTTGCTTTTTTCGCTGTAATGCTGAAAGGGTGAAAAAGGGAAAGTGTGTTAAGATGTTGGTAGGTATATATGTTTAATATATAAATCTCTATACATAAGCATTTTATGGTTGTGTTGGTGGTGTAATATTAAGTAATCCATTTTCTTGGATTTTATTAGATTTTTTTTCCTTTGGGTTATGTATTGAAAGGGAAGGAAGGCGAAAGTGTTGGCGGTGATGAAAGAAGGAAGTGCGGAAATTGATCGCCTTCACCAGCCATAATGAAGACAGATGGGGGAATATTAACGAAGAAGCATGGCTTTAGTGCAAAAAAAAAACTCGGAAAGAAATATATATGTATAAAGATTTGGTTAGTAACACTAAATGCCACTTACAACAAGTTTTATACACACACCTTTTTACCTTTCATTACACACACTCTGTTGTTTGTAAAGATATGTACTTAATAAATAAAAATGGTGCATTTTTTCTTTCTTAGTTTTCATCAAAACCCCCACAAAACTCTGGGAAAAGGGATAAAAGAGAATATTATCTTAAGGTGTTCTTTCTTTCCATGTACACAAGTTATGCAACAGTATAAACATATATGTACGTGCATGTGTTGTGGTACTTTCTCTAGAAGCAAGAGAAAGTTAAAGTGGGTGGAAAGTGAAATGGTGGATTTGCTTGTTTTCTTATTCCTTTTCAGAGGAAAAGACAATAAGAGGAGAGAAAGCAACAACAAAAACAATATAAAAATTGCTTTTGTTTTTCTTCCCAAATCTCCACGCGAAATGTTGTATAAAAGCCTTTTTCGCGGCAAATTGCGCCTTCTTTACATGATGGAGAAGGTGTGAAAAAAGTATGAGTTTTATACAAACATCAGAGTCACTTTCCACTTTACATTCTATTGTACGTATCTCATGTGGTGCGTAGGTATTTTCCAACTTAATCCTCCTCGGGTGGTGGTAGAAAAGCAACAGACTTGTGGTTTATAGAAAGCCTAAAGTAAATAAATGGAAAGGAAAATAACAATGTGTGTAACATTCAAGTCAAATTCAATTCCCATGTATTTCTTTGGCAGCATTACTGGATTTTCCATTGGTTTCGGATTGAAAAGACAAAAAGTGAAAGTAAATGTAGTTTGGAAACAGGTGACTGTACAACTGTACCTATTGGCATATGTCAGAGATGCCCTGTGACAGACGCAAAGAGACTCACGTTTGACAAACTGTTTTAATTGTATTACAAATTGAATAGGGATTTTCTCGGAGAAAGACAAGATATGCGAATGGTAGAGCAAGCGAAACAAAAAAATCTGAATACCGCTAAGAGGCAACAACAGTCGTCGTCCTTGTCGAAGAAGATGATGATAAACTTGTTTTTTCCTTCAAAATCTTTTTTTTTCCAGCCATCAAATCATGCTAACCGGATTATATCTTTTGGTTGAAATAAAATTCCATTTTGGTGTGCACTGGGACATCACAGAGAATCCATTCAAAAAGAAATATAGTAAAAAAAGAGGATGAGTCTTTTGTGATTGTATGGCAGTGGCCTCAACTTTCTGATCCTTTAATATCGTATTCATAAGAAGTTCTTAAGCACGTCGCATTACTTCAGAGCAGAAGCTGTAGTGGCAGTTTTGATACGATCTACGTGGTCGATATTATAACAGATGATGGTGGTAATCATCCAGCAATATATAGAGAGGGCGAGAATACTAAAAACGTTAACTTTTTCTCACGTGTTTCATGCCAACCAACAACTTTCACTCCTTTTTGTTCTCTTTTTTACAGGGGAAAAGCGACGAATGACTTGGACGAGAGGACGGTAAAGAAGGAAGACTTGTGAGTAGAATTTTGATGTATTTATATACACACATATTTTTTTCTTCTTTCATGGGCAAATCCAGAGATCGGAAAAGAGTGACGCCCATCTGGGCTTACTGTCGTGTAATTGCATTCTATAGTCTATTGTGTTGTAGAAGTATAGTAGGTATAATAAAAATAAAAGTAATATGCTACATGTCACTTTCACTCGGTAAAAACGGAATCAACAGAAAAGAATAAAGTACGGCAGGAGAGAGAGAGGGAAAGGCTTATCTTCCACTTTTCCTTTTATCCCTTTGCTTTCCCTCAAATGTATTATATAGCCAAGTCCCACTCACTTGAATACATTATAGAAAAATATACGTACATCTATAACCGTCAAAATGTAAACTAAAAATATTCCATCGTGTGACTTTTCCCGAGCTGATGTGGTATTTTGTCATATGCCACATACCACACACAAGCTCATTTTTGCATGCATTTGAGTCCAAAAGTTTGAAAAGAGTTATTACCGAAAATGGTTGCTTCTATTTCAAACGTTCAAAAAACATGAATTTAAATACCCATTTTATTACAAGGCGTAAAATTTTATGTGTATTTTCAGTCGTCTGTATAATACCAAGGTTATTTGCAATTACAGGAACAGAAGTGTAAGTAGAATTGGAATGGTGTTGTGTTTTACGTTCAACATCACAACAGCCAGACTAACTAAATAAAATTTGATTTAGTTTAAATTGACAGGAAAGTTGCACCCAGCATAAAACGATTAGGTTAAGTAGACAGGAGAAGCTGATGTAGTGATGTATGGTACTTATGTGCAATACAAGTACACATGCCGTTAGAAACGTGATGAACGCGGGTAAATAATTGAATAAGTTGTGGCGCCCTTGAAATGGGAAATTAATTGATTGATTTACTATATGGGAAACGCTAAGTAGTAGCTTGGGACTCGACGCAGACCGCATCTGATCAGATGAGATACCATACATATAAACATGAACACACTCTGTGTACTTTGTAAGATAAAAAAATCAATACCCACGTGTGCCAATTCAACCTACTATACAAGACACACAGATTTTTGCTCTTATATAATTTTCACTTTTTTTTGTCAGAAAAAGTAGAGCTGCAAAGGAAACAGAGAATTCAGTATTGTGTTCTCTGATCTGATCTTCTTTTTTTTAGTTTGTAAGCAGCAAACCAGTAAGAAAAAAATGCTACCAGCTGTCTGATTGGATTTGTCCATGTGTCAATTAGAAGGAATGTAGAAAAGAGAGAAAAAAACGCTGGGGAAAATGAGAAGGCCTTGTCAGTTCCAGTTCTCATTTGGTTCAAGAGTGGAAGGCTTTGCATGGCTTGTTTTCAGTAACAAAGGGAGCCTTTCTGTTTTTGCCAGTTCTCTAGAAGAACAATGAAGCAGGAAAAAAAGGACTGGAGGTATCAGATTCGGAGAAAAGGGAATTCAATGCCACCACCATACCAGCTTAACACTAAACGACGTGGTGGCTGGTGCTGGTACTGGTGGTGAAGAAGAAAGATAATAATGCAGTGAAAAGAAACGATATAGGTCTATGTCTAGGTCCATGTTAAATGCACCATTACACATATCACCTTGTTTTGCTCAAATGGTTGTTCAGAAATAAAAGTAAAAAATGTACGCTTTTTTTGTAGGTTTTTAAGGGTACAAAAAAAGAGAGGAAAGTGTCTACGTAGTAGAAGATATTTTTTTGGAGAAAAAAATAATAGGAGACAAGTGGCCATTCAGGGGAAAAATTCCACTTGTGCTTTTTTTCAAGTGGGGTTTCTCGAATTTCACAATGTCTGTCATGCAACGCCGTTGGTACTTACGACGACATACTGGTGACATCCACGAGCCATGAGAGACTTGCAGGAGCAACTGCGTCCCTTGATTTTTATAGAGTAAAGTTTTCCAATGCTCTAAACTGTACTGTTGGTTTTAGTAGACGAGCATACTGTTTTATGGAGTAGTCGTAAAACCGAAACATCTTCAGATTACTTTTACACGTAAATACCAGCCTTAAAAACTGCCCACGGCTATGGTATAACTGTAGTCTACTTTTGAAATAGTTTTTCCATAAAAGTTTTTCTCGTGAGAACTATTTTGATATTTTTGCAATGTTTTTAGGTTTTGAAAGAAAGATTCTCTTCAGAATTATTGCCTAAAGGACAGTAAATTTGTTTGAAAGGCTTATTTACTACTGCGCAGGGGGTAGCCATGGATGGCTTAAGAAAAAGAAGGAAGGAAGAGAGCAACCTGTGGTAATATGTTCATGTATATTAATGATCATATCATTACACAATGTTTTATGAGTGCATCGAACAAGTAATTTTTAAAGTTTGTAGAAAATTATTATATGGTATTTAAGCAGATTTCTTACCACTCAAAAAGTAACTCAACCGTGAAAGAAAGTTTTAAGAAGGGTTCCTTCCGTGGAAAAAATTATTCAAGTTTTTTTTGACAGTGATATATTACCAGTTGGATGTGAAGGGAAAAGTGCATCATAAAAAAGTGAGAGAAATAGGAAAATGATGTACCCTCATTATCCAAAATAAAACATGACAGGATAAAGGAAAATAAGAAGTTTTAGAAACATGCATGTTGCAGCATGGAAAACATTTTAATATTTCGTTTTTATCTGGGAAAACGTATATGCATACAACGTGTCATTTTCGCGAGTTTTTATAAAGAAAGCTATACTTTTATATTTTCTTGAAAGAAAAATATAGTTTAAGGAGGATAAGGTGTATCCTTCCTTATAAAGATAAAAATGAAGATATAAAGAAACAAAGGAAAGTGCGAAGACTGTATATTTTGTTGTCTAACCCTTTTTTTGGCAGAAAGAAAGAAAAAAAGTTTTTTTCTTTTGGATTCCAGTTTATGTTGTCCCTGTGCGTGCCTGTATGATAATGGAATATGCAAAAACATTGTGTGTTTTTGGTGGTATGTCGTATAAGAATGAATACAGAGAGAAAAAAGTGCAAGTAAAGAGAAGAAAATGGAAGCAAGTTGGGAGGACAGTTTGACGGTTAATTTGACAGAAAAAAGGCTGAGAGAATAGGCTTGCTGGCTGATATTCAAAAGAAAATGAATAGAAGAAAAAGCCCTAGAAAAAGAGAAGATGAAAGAAAAATATGAGAAAAGTGTGTATTGTTTTGAAAAAGGAAAGATGGAGTAATTCAAGTATAAAAACATAACACAGAAGATATTATATTACTAGACACACTTTTGAATCCAAGGTCAAAAACTGAAAAACAAGTATATTTTCTTTAGATCTGTCAAGCTCACTTACGTTCATCATTTTGAATATAGAATTTTATTGGAATCGAACAGAGAAGTGAATAGCTTTGTCTGTTCTTTTGTTTTTGCATAGATATTTTGTAAATTACACTCTATAGTTTGAACTTCGTTATCATCGTAGTGATCATCGTAATATAATATTTTCCCTTCTATAGAAAATTACTGAGGCGTGTTGTTAATTAGTCTAATTAGCTTGTCAGCTTTCATAATTTGAAATTATATGAAAGAAGCAACGCTATTTCCCACATACATTACACATAGTCAGTTAGCCAGTCGAAAAGCACAGTTCACTAATAGAGCCTGTCATTTTAAGGTACCAGTAGTCTTGCTGGGGAAAACGTGCCCATTTTCCATTTCCTTAACTGAATCCTCCACTTTTACGACTACGACAACTTTTACTTTTGCTGTACCCATGCATCAAGTTTTTCTGCAATGAAGAAAGTCAATCGAAGAAAAGATGCGAAGACAACAACAAACAGAGCATAGTAGTGAAAGCAGTAAGAGAACGTGTCTTTGCTGAAGACGTCGTTTTGTCACTTTTCTTCTTTTTCATCATCATCAAGATAATAATAATTATGATGGCTTTCTCTTCTCTTTCACTGCCTACTGAAAAAGGAAAGTTTTCTTTCACTGTCACTCTGAAACTCAACTGAAAATACATAGAAAAGCTGCAAGTCAGTCATTCGCAAAATACCGCGAGAGAGAGAGAGAGAGAGAGAGAGAGAGAGAGAGAGAGAGAGAGAGAGAGAGAGAGAGAAAGGGAGAAAGTGTGAATGATGATGAATTGAAGAAAACTGAAGAGAATAGTTAGCTTCTTAAAAGGACGTGGTGGTAGTACTGGAAGATGATGATGAGGGCGTTTATACATACATATATGCTTGTCTGCTTTCTCCAGAGTAAAAACATTTGAAGCATGGCAGTGGTGGTGATGACGGTGATGGCATACAATGCTCTTAATACAGTAATATTTCACGAGAAGGTCTATAATTCCAAAAGGGCATCAGCATGAGTAGTAAAGAATTTTTTAAGAGAGAGAGAAAAGAGAGCCAACGATGCGTGAAACTCACAGGAAAAGGCATCATAGCAGACCAACACAGTACTAAACAGCAAAAGAGGGAGATGAAGAGAGAGAGAAAGAGAGTAGCATACTTACAGCTACACAGCTTATTTATGTGGCAGCAATAATTCATCAGCAGCAAAGAAGAGGGAAAGAGGATGAAGAAAACAGAAAAGCCATCGTGTCGACCAGCGTAAGCAATTTGGGAAGATTATTATTATTATTGCTGTATTATTATTGTATGGTAAAAGAATAAAGTAGAAAGAGAATGAAGAAGAAAGTGAGTAGTGAGGACAAGATGGTGGTATGGTATGGTGCAACGGGCTGGCATACAAGGGCACGAATTTGTCATATAATTTCTCAATTTCACACCCTTTCCTTCTCCACCTTCACCTTACATTACATAATAACATCATCAAATACTTTTACACTTGGGACTCAATGGTTTTAGGGATGGTGTAAGCCGAAATTGATAAATTTATAGAGTTCCCCTAAATTTTCGGGCTGAATGCCAGTGGTAAGTAGAATGCCGGTCAATTTTGATAACGTGAGAATGTATGTAGTGTGGAGAAGGAGAAAGATTTTCAGACAGAGAAAATGTATATATATTTTTGTAAGAACGGTGTGTAGAGCAATTACTTAGAATTAATTCGGTGAGTGGTACGTCTTTTTGGGAAAGACAAGATGCCTTTCACACTAATTGGTAATTTCCGTTCAGTGAATCTACACAGAAAATTGGGCTAGCCAGCTGGCTAGTGATGTATTTTGTAGGAAGTGATGATAAGTACGAAGGAAACATGTAGGTAATGAAAGGTTGTCTGCCAAAAACAAAATAAAGAAGTAAAGGAAAACATGTTACTTTAAGTATTTTAATTGGAAAAGAAACTTGATGAAGAAACTTAAAAAATGTTATTTTGAAAGTGGGTTGCAAAAAAGGAAAGGCCATCTGTTTAAGGTTGACATAACCTATTTATTTTATGACAAGTTAAAGTATGAAAACCAAGATTGAAAAATGGTAATAGGTATTACGTGAGCATCAATGATGACGCGTGTAACAAAACTTCTTGACATTTTCCTTTTGGCTTAGAAGTTGCTTTTTGGAATTAAAATCTGTACAAAAAAGTCTATTGTCACATATGTACATAAAATACAAAAGGTCGTTTGGATGAATACTCTGAAATAAACTAAAGAGAAAAGGCACCTAGTCAATTATGTTTCTCTTCTTAAGATGTACTTTTTCCTGTTTTTCGTCATCCGGCTGAAGTACGCACTTCAATTTGTCCTTTGAATTTTAGACTTTGTACATCTCTTTTCAGTCTCTTTCGAAAAACAAGTGAAAGTGAACAATGCCGCAAGGAACGAACTCCATTTGAAGATTTCCAAGAAAAGCTGGTATACTAATTGATGGCATAATAAACTAACATATACTTTTGGTTTAGTACAGGGTTAGCATCCAAAACTTAAAATGTTGTGGTACACTTACGCAGAACTGTAATTATTTCAACCACTTTAAAAGGAAAATGAAAAGTAGAGCTATTACAAAATCAGAGTAGTTGTAAAAAGAGAATCTTGAAATCCCACAGAAGCACGTGCATTTATACATTTTAGTAAAATACACCTTCCTTTCTATTCCCATTAGATTAGGGCTGCAGTAATGTTGCCAACCTTGAAAATATATTTCTTTAAGAAAACGTTTTAATTTCATTTCAGGAATTTCTTGAAATTGCCTTTCGAAAAATGTATCCCTGCAAGAAGAATGCACTTTGAGTTATTTTTATACGCTTGACTAGCCCAAAGTCTTAAATTCTAGCAGCAGTCACAGTCTTTTGCATAGATAAAATTTCTAAATTAAAATGCAAATCTCAAAGAAAAGCTACTCTGCCGCCATTCCTTATGTTTTCGTTGACTTTGCTTTCGTTGGATTTCATTTTGTCGTTTACATTTCATTCCTTTCTTGTTCTCAATAAAAAGTGTGGGAGTGGTTCTCTGTTAGTAGCCTTGAATTCACCAGAGGAACAATGTAATAATATTGCAACTCACTGTTCCCATTTAAAAGAACGTAACTACCGCCGTCGGCCAAAGAATACATTTATTCAGCTGTTCGTGAATATTCAAAAACGCACAGTTATACATTCTCAAGGAAAAATAAGATCAAGGCCATTTCACCACTCAGCATCGCATCAGTATCACCACCACCACCACCAAAAAATAGAATAAATATAAGTCTTTTAAAGCCCAACTGGCACCACTTGCTCATTGTTCTCCCGTGTTTTATATTTAATTACATTTTTTTGTCTCAACAGAAGAACTCACTCAACCTTGCAACACGAAACGATAGAATACTTTGATAATCCAACCCAATTAAATATCTCTTTTACATTTCTATGCATTCATGTACAACTCTTTTCCTGTTAGTTTTTTAATTAAACAATGTGCCTCTCTAGAACTTCTAAAAAACTTGACTTTGAAAACAATATTTTCTTTTTGATGACTATCACTTTTACTGCCATCATAACAGCCACCATCATCTGTTTCTCTGATTTAATTTCTCGCTTTCTCCATCCCAGAAAAAAAGTCAAGCTTTTTAAAAACGTAAATTAATAAAGCCACTTCCACCACGACTTTCACTTTTTCCCATTACGCTCAGAGCACATTCCATATTGTTTGGTATTGTATTATATGTACTATCATCATCATCCCATTTCAGCCATCTGTAAACTTTTCATACTTTTTTTTTGTTCCCGTTGTGTCGTCGTCACTGGTCGATATATGATGATATACTATTTGTGTATATAAATAGTATACTAGATATTTTTGATCCTATCCACTGAAAAACGTGAATCTGGTATTTTTACTCTTTTGATAGCATCATTTCCTCGAACGCAGCAGCACAGGAGGGGAAAAGGAGAGAAGATAATATGCAAATTTTTTCCAAGTTGACGACAGAGGGAAGGAATAAGATCAAGATCAAAGCAGTGCTTTGGGACTGCTGCTTTTGATCATGTCATGTCATTGTGAAAGGGAGAAAAGAGGGATAGAAGAAGAAAAAAAACGAGGGAAAAAGGGCTATATATACAGACTATATACACCACACCACACCAAACCAAACCACGAGCAACAGCAGCAGAAGGCCTAGCCAAGTGGAGATTGCAAGCAAGTAAGTGAAAAAGATGCACTTTAAGAGCGCTCCGGGATCGTTCTACCAGTAAATATTATACACGCGCTTGGAACACTCGCCTTGCTCGCTCCTCGTTTAGTCTGCACTCTTTTAAAATATGTACTTTGGTGAAAGTATATATTGAGATCTGTTCAATATTATAGAGCTCAAGGGTCCTTTAAACTTTTGTATGTATGAAGAAAGGAGGAAATATATATAAAAAATGTGTATATTAAAACGAAACCACAACAGGGCGATACAAAAAATATATGAGAATATACACTACAGTGACGGCGAGAGAAGTTTTACTGATGCCATGATAATATGCTGAAAAGTTTTTCAGAAGATCCCAATGGTGCCCTTACGGGTGAAAAGAACGGGTAGAAAATGTCACATTAATTTACTCTCCTCTCTCTAGTTCGTAAGAAAAAAGATGTTGTCTGTTCTCTTGTGATGGTGATGCTAGGCGTACTGACTGTCGTAGAAGAAATCTAGGTTTTCTTTAGGAAAATGGTTAAAATAACATTAGTTAGAATAATAATAGTACAAAGCAACAACTTAAAAACTTAAATAAAACATGTGTACGTTTATAAAATAAAGTAGAATGAGTTCATCATAGAAATGCTTATTTTTATATGGAATCGCTTGGGCTTGAGCTGGAAGTAAAGAAGCTTAGTTTTTTTTCTTTAAAAAATGAAACTGCAAATCTTTTCGTCTTTTGTGATAAAATAAAAAATCAGATAAGTTTAGTAGGCTTGTCATTATTTTCAACAAAGATGTATCTTCATCATCATCATCATCATTAGTCATGTCAAACATGCGTAATCCTACTTTTTACTACATACTGTTCCATCAGGTTAAATTAGAGTTTACTGAGAACGCACGCATCCAATTCATGATTTTGTAAATAAATCTAGGTATGTTATGTATGTATATATATTTATTTTCCAGAAGAGCACCCGCCCTAGTTTAATAGCATTAAAGAAAGTTGAAGATTATTAATTATTTTGGTCTTTGTAAGATAAAAAAGTTTGACAAAATATATATAATACAGTTCGATCGATTTAATTCGAAGAAACCTTTTTTTGGGTCCTAAGAAAATATCCACTTTAAATAAATTAAAGTAAGAATTCGGTATTTCAAGGAGCAATGTGATTTTTAGGAATCTAAAACGAGCCACTTGATAAAATGTTTCATATAAAGAGTATAGATTCATAAATTAATTGTATGCATATTGCAATAAATTTAATTCCAATTTAGGATTTTTCCAATTCATTCCACATGACAAAAATTTAGGTTTCACCAGGTCAAATTACTAAACTCCCACGCTTTTGCATCCAAACTTTTATGCAAACAACGTTACCAATTAGTTGATGTATTTTCTTTCTAAACACAAACCACTTTCTTTTAAACCTCCTACATAAGAGAGTGGCCTCTTTACATTAAAGAAAATTGGAAACAATCTTAATTTAATAATATTAACTTTGAAAATTTGTCCTTTTGGTTTTTCAAAAACGGACTTTCTTCTCTGAACTTTTCAATTTTTGGATGAATAAACAAACATATTGTGCACATTCATGTCTGTCTACACACTCCACTTTCTCTCAAGTATGCATAGGTAACTAATAATACTATTTTCTGATTATAAATCATACAATTTCGTAAATTATATAGTATCGATATTTAATTCACCAATCTTCTATATTACCATCACCACCATCTTCTCCAACAACCACTACCATAGCCATAATATAATTAGGCATTCCGTCTGCTCCAATTTAATGCTACGCGACATATCCAATTTTTACCCATGAAAGTGGGTAGTATAAAAAGGAAAATTTACTTATTACGAATATAATAGAAACCTATAACTAACTAGATATCAACCTACTTTGCCGTATTCAACTTTCAACAATCCATCGGTAAAACCTTTTCTTTTCTTAGGGACTACACTAGGCTACATTAAAGACTGTTCGATATCTGAAAGTAATATATTTTCTGTATTTCGAAAAGTTAAGGCTGGTCCTATGAGATTTCGTTAATACATAGTCACACGCGTAATATGTTGTATTCCTTTATATATTGAATAAGCTCTATAGTTAGCTAACAAGTATTACCCAACAAGACGAAGAAGACAACTGATGAAGGATGCTTAGATTTCGCAACCACAACCAACAGCCAAGAGCAGTCATAGTCACCGCACACACCATACCATCACATCATCACCAACCTATAATTTCCTTTTTCTGCTCTACTCTTTCACCGGATGTTGCTTAACTTTCTTTGGTATTTACTTACCCAACTTTTGCAAAGAAAATGAATTAAATAAGGTCACCAAGTGCAAAATGAAGACATGAAGCTTATGCATGCGCTCTACGTACACTATATACAGTCGTTCTCGTTTCTTAAATCAATTATGTATCCATTTTATCTGGTTTGATTTCGTTTGAAAAATTTCCACATTATTGCAATGTGGGTGTATGTCTGTGTAGTGCAAGTATGGTGGTAGTTGGAAGCATTCCTAGTAGCAAAAAAAAATACACAGGGTAGTAGAGCAAATTATTCAACATGTTTATTTATCAGAAACGGTCTATAAAGCAATATTATTATTAATATTACAAAAAGGTAACATTACACACGAAAAGTTGGTGATAATCCCAGACATTCCTTTAAATTGAAAGTCCTCTTGTTTTCCTGACCCAATTTTCCCTCTTTGTCAGCAGCATCATCCCACAACCCAGAAAACACCAAACCACAGCGACTATCCTCCAGTAAAAAGGTTACTTTTACTTTACATCCCAATTTTATCCTACCTTGCTTACTTGCTTGTTTGTTTGTTGGCTATTTACTTATGTATGCATGTATTTCAGTATATAGAGGAGAAAGTTTTCCCTATAACACATTTTCACCCAACTTTTTGAAGGTCTACTTGGTTGGTGGGATGGAGAAGTAACAGCTTACATGATTAAAATATACATGTGCACTAGTTTCATACTTTGCAAGGAAATAAATCACAAAATAATCCCACCATCAAGTGTCATATACACATACTTTGTCATCCAATCCAGTTTCCACAGTCAACACATCACTAGCAACCCAAAGAAGAGGATCAGTTTGTAGAGTAAGAGAGTAACCACCAAAAATCGTGACGTTGTGTCATTATATTTCTCACGTTGTATTATTATCTTTGATCTACTTTTCACGTAAGTTTCGAGCGGTTTGAAAAAAGTCTAAAAACTAGTAGTTTTTTTTCTTGGTCCCTTCCTCCTCTTCCTCTTTCTCTACCTTTTACCCTAAAGTATATGGAGCATTTTCAGCTTTTCCACAGAATTTACTTGTATACTTTCTGTGTTCATCTCTCGCCTGACATACTTTTTAAACAGAAAAAAAGTGAAAATGCAACAGAGGAAAAAAAGAAGAGAAACTAGTTTTATTGTACAAACAACAAACAAACTCTGCTCCTATCCCCCTCTCTCTTAAATAAAAATATTCTCTCTTCCAGTTTCAGTTTCACTCTCACTTTCCTTTCAGTTAGGTAAATAGAATGGAAGAAAACTAGGATGATGTACATGTGTACCTTTGAATGTATGTATCATCATCATCATGATAATCTTTTCTCATTTCCACACATATATTATTTTCAAAATGCATGTAAAGACACGCACTCATGCATGGATGAAATTTCTGTGCCATATGAATGTGAGCCAGGGAGGACTTTTTAGTTAACATGAAAGCCCATCATCATCTCTACTCACTAGTATAATATAATCTCCTTGTTATGTGTATTCTCATCCACACGGGCTCAGTCACTCTTTTCCCTCTCCAACAACTACAAAAACACCAAAGCACGAATTTATGGATGACCTGACCTGATCTGGTCTGCTTTTCACCTAGTTTTCTCTTTTTTTCCTTGTAAAATTTTGATACTGACACACTTTCAATTTCGTCACAGAGAATTTCTAATAATAGTCCTTGATCCTTTTACTAATAATAATGCTTTCACTTTACGCTTTACATGACACACTTATTTGCATTACATTATTACCATATGTCTTATTCTTCTGCTTGCTAGCAGCTTTTCCCTTTGTATACTAGAAAACAAGATTTATTGCTATTGTTGTGCCCTAGCCGTTATTATTGTTACAATCCGGTAGATCATCCTTTGTTATTATTATTACCACTGCCGCTTCACTGCTATAAGAGGACACCCATAATTTTCATCGTTTCCCACCTAACCAAACTATCTCACAGTCATCATCACCACCAAGGCTAGATGCCCCACCTTTCTTATGTTTTCATGGAATGTGATATATACAACCAGTTAAATCGCTCATTAAGTAACAAACATCGTTCTACTTTCACTATGAACGATGTGAATAGAAACGACAACCGCTTTCCCCTACTTTCTCATTGATGAACATATACATTGTAAATACCAGAAAATATCGTCATTTTCAAAGCTCATTTACAAAAAAAAACTTTTACCTAACCATCCCCTCCCATGAGTCTTTTCATGTTTACATAACCATACAACGAGGATGACTATGACATACACATTTATTGCTTGTTTGCTTGCTTGCGTGTGTGTGTGTATGTTTTTGTGTGTCTCCCTATTCGCGAATGGTTTAGGGAACGTGATGTAAAGAAAGTGGGAGAGAAAGTCTTTTTTTGTTTTTATGATCCTGCTATGATGCTGCTGCACGTATTTCTAAAGTTTCCATTAAACCGTCTGCTTTTCTCTTTGAGTCTCTCTGGAAGGTTCATGTGTTTTTGGTTGAGTGAACAAAGGGAAATAAGCGTGTATTTGAGTGAGTATGTGTGCAAAAGTGTAAATATTCAGCATACTTACATAAAATACAAGCTGCTTTCACCCTCTGTGAATATTTTTACTGTGGAGGAAAAGTAACAAGGGAAATGTAGGTCATGCAATTATTAATGACACGGAAGAAAGCAGGTAAAGACTTTTGATGTTATACTTTCCCGAAAAGTTGTCTTTCTGTAAATAGCAGAAGTTACTTTCTTTTTCTGATGATGAGCTTGGGAGAATGCTGTGATGTAATGTGAGAGGGAGTCGAGAGTGTGGGTGAGAATGAACAAGAGAGAGAATAGATCTTTCTCGGAGTTACTCCCTTTACGTCTGAAAACATTAGAAAATTTGGGTGCTGTTTTTGTGCCTTGTTTACCGGATATCCTTTTGCAAATGATGACAGTCGAGTCGTAATGGTATTGGTACATGCTTCATGGAATTTACATTTGCCAAAAGGAGTAAACAAGATTTGTTTGATGTTGGTTTGTATGTGAGTGTGATAATCTGTGTAACAAATTGCAAAATAATTGGGTTGGGCATTACGGTTGGCTTTTAGTTATGATGATTATAATTAAAATGAAATCACAAAGTTTCAAAAGTGACACGATAATTAGTTCCTTCGTATAATTAAAAGTTACGGTGTTAAATGATCAGAGACGCCGAATGATTTTGTAGCAGAATTGCGTAAACGTATTGGAATATTAACTTGGCATTTTCATTTTACAAATTTGTTATAATTACTTATATGGAAATGTTTAAAGTAATGCATTTTTTCAGGAGAAAGCCAATGCAATTTTCCGAATTGTCAAAAGGTTCAGCAAAGTTTGATACTTCAGGTTGATTTGCCAACTCTAATTTTTGCTAAATGCAGTCGAGATGTCAACGACCTGCAGAACTTCAAATTTAACTTTTTAAAGCTTTGTGTAAGTTTTTGGACGAATGAATTCTCATCTCGGCATATGGAATTGAAACAGTTTACTTTATACGTTTTTTGTTTTTGGACAAAGTTCATTGTACTTCATACTGTATCGTGGATGTAGAGTGGTCTCAAATACATGGCTACGTATATGAGGAAATATTGATATAATTGGAATGGACCCACACACACCTGGACCCAATCAACCGGAAAAATTTCAAAGAAAAAAGACAGACGAAGAAAGCTCTACATTTATTGCGTCGTATGATAAAAAGAGTATACATTTGCTCTTAGAGAAGCACATGAATAGTTAAAGAAAATGTATGACTATCATCATTTCAAAGTAACAGTATTCCTTATTTCTTCACAGAACAAAGAAGTAGAAAACGCGTGAGAAAAATTCTGATTAGAACCCGAGGCATTTTTTCGTTCAATGGATTGTATTTTTCCTCATTCATTTTCTTCGTCTTCTAGACGAAAAACAGTGAAACGTTTTAAAAATTAACAGTTTATTCTTTTCTTTAAGAAGTCCTTAGGGGATTTATTTGTGTAACCCTTCCCATTTTTCTGCTGAGTGTGTAACTGATTAAAGTTTTAACGACTCCCTTTTAAAATGTAAAAGAAAAAAAGTGAAACTTTTTTATGCATTTTTCACCATCCTCGTTCAGAGGAAAAAATAAAACAGTAAACAATTTTAGGGAAAACCAGGCATTTTGGTTATATTATAAAATTTGGAATGCATGCTATATTTCTTTATATCCTTTAGCTACGCTGAGAAGATACAACTGTTTCTTGTGTTTCAAGTGATACTAAGGCTGTTATTCAAAGAGAAAAAGAGAAAAAAGAGGAGCTGGTTGTCTAAACGATAATGATAATAATAGTAACACATTTATCGTTTATTTTTCTTATTCTGCCCATCTTCTAACTCCCTTTTTTCTCTCTAGATATAAAAACTTGCTAACTCACTATAATGCCACCACCACCACCAAACCATATTTCTAAATATGCTGGTTATGGAAGTGATAATGATGATAAGATAAAAAATTTGTACGTTACTTTTTTATTCTTATGGAAGACTAGAAAGGAAATAAAAAAGATGAGTGGAAGTAGTACTGGGTGGAGAAGTTTCGGTAGGAAAGTGCTTTTATAACCTCAGAAGATTTTGTTGAGGATGTTGATGATGATGATGACAAAGTATCTAGTCTGTAATTGCTTACGACTTTCTACTCTTCTTTCTATATACATAATGTAATAATAACATGGATATAATACATCTATAGCTTGCTTTCACATCATTACCATAAGGCCATATAATTTTAGCTTAGGTCAATTTTCACTTTACTTTCACAGCTTATTTCACTAGTTTTAATAGTAGATAGAGTTGCATTTTAGGATGCTATTCTTTACGCCTACCTACCCTACAACTTTCTTTTTTTGCTGCTGCTTAAGAGAAATTGGTTTGAAATGTTCTCAAGAGAGAAAAGTTGCAGTGTTTCCTGTGTAGGAGGCAATCCAAGAAAAAAAAAGTTTTTATGGAGGTGCAAATTAAAATGGGTGGAAAAATATACAATAGATTCGTGGCAGCGGCAAAGCATTTGCATAATAATAATAACATCAAGTAATATGAGAAAAAAATATTGTAATTTTATGCAGTTTAGTTCACGTGTGTATACTATGTACACTATGTACACTATATGTTTATTAGCTTGTTTTATGTGTAAAGAAAATATTACTTGATTTTGGGTTATAACAGTAAAAGTACACCGGAAATGAAAAGTTGGCTGTAAATGATCTGATCATGAAATGAAGATGATCATCATAATTTTGATGAGGTGGAGGAAGATGAAATAATTGAATTCTTATCTTTTTATTCATTTGTATTCATGTCTATGTATGCATTACATTGTAATAATAAGTGTTAATGATGACATGGTAACAAGCTATGTCATAAAATTCTTGCCAATGAATGAAGTGATTTTCACAGGACTAGTACCATTTAGTAGGACTGCGTAAGGTCTGTGTAAAATAAAAAAAATGATATGCAATTTTCGGGAAGCCGAAATTGTTTCTATCGCCAAAATTCAATGGTTTTCAAATGAGAGCAGGTTGCTAACCAAGTTTTTTGAGTTTGTTATGAAGCCGAACTCCATGTATTTAAATGGAGCCCAAAAAAAGCATATGAAAATAACGTGGTTACGACATCTTTACTTTTATGGATTCTTGGATTTTCATGTAAAAAAAATCAATGAAAATGAACATGACTCTAAAGGCTTCATGACTTGTGGTCATCATCATCATCATCATCCCATAAAAACTCTTTACCATCAGTACTATCATTATATTGATTATTATCATCATCATCTCATCTCGTGCATGTTTAGATTCGATTAGATTAGTTTTTTGTCAGATGGAAGATGAGAATGAAATCATCATTCCATTTCATCCAATTCCACTAGCTTTATCATCATAATATCCACTAAGCACTGTAGCAAGATGTATGTTTATTATGGTTGATCAGCAAATATTTATTAAGCAAAGAAGTGAAACGAGAAAGTGGTACGGAAACGGAAAAGAGTAGAAATTAGAACGATACGTTGTGGTGGTGGTTGGTGTGTGGATGGTGATGTGATGATGATGTGCTAGTTTGGAATCGAGTGGATTAGAGACTGTGAATTTAGAGCAGTGTGGTTGCTGTTGCGTGTATATATTTTTTTTATGTAAATGGTCAATGAGCACGCATCCGCTACAAGCTATTTTAACTTTTACATCATCACATAATGAATAAATATAGTTTAGTTCACATGTACGTTTTTCTGATTTCTTTTCAAATATTTGTATCATCAAACAAAAATTGTGGATAGTAAATAAATAATTCTTTCAAATTGAAACCACTGTACTATGCTTATTGAATATATTATGTTTACTGCTTTAGTATCTCTACATAGTTTTACTTTTCATCTGAAAGACTTTAAAGAGATTTTCAAAGTATTCTGTCACACATGCTATAGGGCTTTTCTTCTATAACAGCCTAACATGGAATTATATAACTTAAAACCTTTTGCTTGAAGTTTTCCTTTCATAAAATTTTCGAGTTGAAAAAAATCATACGTACACGTGTTGGATGGAGTATTATGGAAAAAAAGCATAGTTATTACTTTTATGGCCCTAAAATTAAATTCCTCTTTTGATTCGCTGGGAAATGTTTGAAGGCATCAATTCAATATCAACGCATCAATTTTATACATAAAAAATCAACAGCAATTTTGGTTGTGTATTAAATTACAACTTTATATTTTTTGTCGAATTTTCAATTCATGTAAATCTAAATAAGGGTGCACTGTTGCAAATATAAACAGAAAATAAACATAAAAGCCATAAAAATATTCTGATCAGAAACCTTGAGAAAAAAACATCTGAACTTTTTATGGTCTAGAGGATCTCGTATGAGCTGTTGTACAAATAAAAAAAATGTTGTGATCTCTAGATAACAGACAGTTTTCTCTTCCACCAATAATTATTCATTTTTCCCACGATACACATAGAGAAGACGGGACAAGAAGCTTTTAAAAATTCCCTTTTCCCCCCAATTTCTACTCTCGTCATGCTTCAAGTGCGTTACTATTACTGCTACATATACACAGAGGATTATCCCGATCACATCTTTGCATTTTCCCCTCTCTAGTACCTGTCGGGAGACTTGTACAACTATATTTTCTCCACACACGGTATATATTATGTTTGAATACTGTAGTTTTTATTTTTTTACTTTAGACTTACTCACAGAGCTACACGCTCACTAGTTCTTCTTTTTTCTTGACTGATGCCTCCTACTCCTCTTTTCTCCCTTGTGAGGTGAGTGAATGCTGTTTCGGGCTACTGTTGTGCGTCGAGAATTTCAATTTTCAAATCAATTTTGTTTGACAAGATGAGAGAGTGCATAACATTTCAATATACAACGGAAAAACTTCAAGAAAATATACTCTCTGTAAAACTATTGTATATTCTATGTACCATGTTTTCTAATATTTTTCTTCCAAGAACCACTTTGATCGAGTATATAAGGATATGTGTACTAGACTCACCTGGGAGAAGATAGCCGTCAATTGCGTAGCAAAAAATCGTAACCTTCTAATATTTCACAAGAATTAATATTTAAAAGTTTCCTTCTTAGTTTGATATGAGGGTGGCGTGATTAAATTATGAGTAGTTTGCAATATTGACAGGGCTAGGTAATCAATTAAGTTTTCGAATATTCAGTCAGAGGTCATACCCCGCGGAGATGTAGAACCTTGCAAGCAAAATATGAGATACTGTACATGCCACATATTTTTAATGTAGCACAGAATATTTTTAACAATATACTTTTTCAGATTCCTTTTATTATGCTTACATTGTGAAGGTCTCGTTTCAAATATGTATACTGTCATGTAAAAGATGTGATCTAAAAATGTGTATTCAGATATGAAACAGGTATCACAAGGTTATAACAACCAACCATTCAGGTGAGTAGTTTTTGTGTGAGGAGGAGAACAATGCAACGCCAAGACCTTTTGTGTGCACCTCTAGTCTAGTTGGAACATTTTTGGGGGAAATGTAGAGCTTTTTGAGCAATTGAATAAGCCGTTGTGTAAGTTTTGTTCTCTTTTTCTACCACTATAACAATTTTTTAAAAGAGGATCAATTGACAACAAGATAAATTGAAAGGTTATGCAAGAGCAGAATTGGATGATGCTCAATACAGGCTTCTGGGAAAACGTCATTGTTTGGTAATTTTTTTTTCACAAGAAATGGAAAAAAATAGAATGCGATGGAGTAACGGATGGATTCGCAATAAAAATAAGAAGGGGAAAATGTTTCAGTAGAACAAGTTCTGTAGAAGTGGAACGCAAGAGCTGAAATGCAATTCAATTCTTAAAAGTATTTATGTATGCTACATTGACAAGTGGCAGTCTTTTACAGTACAAAATAATTTGTTAGCTTAAAACTACTATAATAATTATAAGAAACAGACTGTTTATTTTACTTATAGTTCTTTCCCGTTTATTTAAAAGGCTAAAATAACTGTTTTGTGTATTTAGGATTGTGTAAAGGTTAAGCTTAATTCTTTTTTAAACTGTACATCTTTCCTTTCTCGTGTCATATCTCTTAAGAATCTACTACTATTCAGCTTTCCCTTTTCAAATGTGATGAAATACTTGTAAGAGAGGGAGAGAGAAAGAGCAAAGTGAAAGGAAAAGAAAGTACGAGAGACGACGACTGAATAACCCGGATGATCCCGTTACGCTCTGTTCCCTTTCTCTCTTCGGTGGAGAAAGCTGAGATGATGAAGTGAAGTAAAAGTAGAGTGCCCTATATCCTATGATCATCAACTTTTCCTGTTATTATTATACTCTTTTTTATTGCACATATAAAAAAATGTATGTGTATTTGTTGATGAGACACAACAGACAGATGGAACAGCTAAATCTGACGTTTCCTCTTTGAACAGCACCCATTTGATTACTTGTCATGTTTTTTTATTATGGTAATATAGCAACTAATAGACAACATCAATATAAAAAATAAAATATAACGAATGATTTTCAGCAATCATTTGTCTGTACAAATGAAGCAGCGCCATAAATATCTAATTTATGTGCTAGATTGAGTTAACGAACTGTTTATTATGGGGGAAAGCATATTTGAAATAAAACAGAGAAGGTTGCTGCTGCGGTACCTCTTGGCAAACAAAAGAAGAATTGAAAAATACAATGGATAAAATGTTTTGGTTTGCATATGAAAATTGGATGATGATTAGCATAGACTATGTGTAGTACTCCCTTACACATATTTATGCGTTGTAGTACGTGAGATGCAAACGAAAATGAAAGTAAATGAGTGAGGATGACGATTGGGTGAAAGTAGGCCCTCGTGTTTTACATGAGGAATGCATTTAATATCACGCCTGACATGATCGTCAACATTGCCACTCATCAATCTATTGACGCGAATTTCTATCCCATTGCTGCTATATGGTATATAAAAATCAGAGTTCTGGCTGGCAACTCGTCAAGTAAAACTATGCGAGAGTGTGTAGTTGGCTGTTATAATAAATCTGTTTTTAGTGTTAACTTCGTAGAAATATACTTCATCACGACTACTACCACTGCACTGCTAGTTCTGATTTTGATGATGTTGATGATGATTACAATGTCGACAAAAAGAGAAAGCAAAAACCGAAAATTGTTTCCCTATACTTTTCATTCACCAGTCAAATAAATATGTAGAACAAGCTGTAAAGGGGATTTATAAAACAAGACGAAGTGGTACTGAAAGAGAGAGTCGGAGTCGAAGTGAAAGCCACTACCAATATTTATACTTGCTTTTTGTTATGCCAGAGAGTTCAACATGTGAGTATACTGTTGCTACTTCTTTTAGTAAGTTGCTATGAAAGTTACATTATAATGATCTCTCTCAACTCAACATTCCCAAAATGAGCCCAATTTCTCATTTCGTCTCCCTACAAGACTGGGGAAAAAGGATACATATTTCTGTTTCTTTTTTGCGTTTTTCTTCTTCCATCGCATCCCATTCACTAGCGTACTATCACCGCCTATCCCGTTTTTTTATCGATGTGGCGTTCTTGAAAATTCTTTCCAGAGACTTTGGAAAGTAGGAAAAGTATTTTTACAGAAGGATTCCCAGAAAACAACACGACGTAAAAAGAAAGGAAGAAAGCTAAGGATGAAGAAAGAGAGTAAAGCTGTAAGAACTGCTAAGATGATGATGATGATGCCTATGGAATAGAAAGATGGATGAAATCGAGTGAAAGTTGAATTGTTCCCATTATCCCTTTTCTGCTCATTATTTCTTTATCCCTTTCTCCCATTATCAGTATCAGCAACATATGCTATTTATATACACTATTACTCTGTGTAAATGGAGAAGAAGAACATTTTTATTGCTGTAAAAACACAAAGTATAACGGTTGTAGTTTAAGTATGTTTCGAATTCGCAAAAAAGGCAAATATTGCCTCTTTCTGTCATTCAAACTCCCATTTTCAACTTACTTTAACTAATTTTCCAAAGTTATTCAACCATTCAATTGAGTGCTATTTAGGCACAAGGTTTATTTTATCTTTGCCGATACAGCTTTCTGTGTGTCCTCACCGAAGAAGTATTTAACTAAAAAACCAACAGCTGCACAAACAGAAGCTCAGTACACTGCCTTTCCTTTCTCTTGTCTGGTACATCAACAGAAGGCCAGATCTTTTTGATGATTTTTTCGTGAGCCATACATATTTTATGAAGATTACACCAAGAACCTTTCATGTTTATCTGTTATCCGTGCAAAGCGTCTTTTTCCTCTTACTTTTTTTTATCTTCTGACCACTATCGTTTTCCTGTGAGACAACAAATTGACTTGGTAATCGTTATAGTGCCCTTGAGAGAGCCAGTCTCTTTCACATGAGTGGACATAGTAGCACTATTGCTGCATATTATCCAACTTTTTTAACATCCATTGCAAGTCAAGTATCCATTTCATTACATTCATTCCATTGCATTTCCAATCCACATAACAATTAACACAACAGTCGAGGAAAAATTACTATGTGATGCTTTCTTCCCACAAATAAAACCGCAAAGTATAACTGTTGTGCAGTGTAGTGTGTTTGTACATACCAGGAAACAAAAAATGTAAAAGCATTTTGTCAGGTAAACTGCCTTCATTTAACAACAACCCATTCATTCAACCTATTCCCTTGCAAGTGAAGCAAGACTTTCTATTTCTTATAACTACCCGATTGGAATACTAATGACAACAATCATGAGCTCCTCGCCTACACTAAACCATACAGTAACCCTCAAAAAAGTAAGAATGAAGGACGATGAATTTTTTTTACGAAAACATACACACGTCACGTTCCAAACCATGTAAAATACCTTGTTTGCTTGCTTTTTTTACTTGAACAAAATAAAATAACTCAGTAGTCTGCACTTAGTATTTTTTTTTAGAAAAAAAGCAAATGGGACATTCTTCTTGTAAACATAGCATAGTTGCAAATTGGAGGAATTTCTCGTATCCTTATTTTTTCCTGAGCAGTGGAGAAAATTTTTTCTAGGATGATGAAGATGACGATAATACGCCTGAAGAAAAGCATTAATTACACTCAGTCAGTTGTGTCGGATATGAAGATGATCACGATGGAAAAGCATGTACTTATTTTTTCCAAATGGGAAAAGCGCTCCAAGGTAAAAAAAATACTCACATATACGGAAACGATAACCATGTATGTGTGCTGCTGCGGTTTTAGGAGAAAGCTATCATATTAATAAAATAAGTAGTATGCTCACAAGGATATGGTATTTAAAGTGTAGTAAATATACTAATCTTTTCATGGTGAAAGCGAGGACGAGAGATAGAAGTAGACTTTTTCCACATATCTTCTTCTTGTTGTTATATATGCTTATTCCTTCATCTTCATCTCACTCAGCTAATAATATTCCATTTGTTAGTCGCTATCCTGCTGTGGGGAGTGAGTGTTTACACGAGGAGATGAGCGTGTTGCAAGCTATTACTAGAATTTCGCTCAACAAATTTCTCCCCTCTCCATATTCCATTCCAAGTCATATAAGCAAAAGCAGTTAAAAGGCTTGAACGCTCTTTGAACGATAGTGTTGGTGGTAAAGAGAAACGTTGCTGTTGTATCAACCTTTATTATAAATGTATGCATAAAATGTATGCTTGCTTGTATATGAGAGGATAATGAGCGTGGTACTTTCCCCGGCTGTACTCCTGCTGTTGTTCATGCTACCACTAGTGATGATGATGGCTGTTGTGGTGGTTTTTCTTGGAAAAAAATAGTGGAATAGTAGGAGGAAAGTGGTTCACACTAAGTTGTAAGGGAGTGTGTCTATATAGTTGGGAGACAAGAGGAAGAGCTAGTGCTTTATTTGAGTGGCACTTATTGCATGCATGCATAGAATGATGGTGATGAGAAGGAGGAGGATAGGATTGTAGAGAAACGATGAAAATATTTTGAAGGGGAGAAGTGATACTGATGATGATTAACGTTTCTCTTTAAATATTTTACAGGGTAAATATGTGTATGTGCAAATAATACACAAATGCATTTTACCTATTGCATATTAAACTAAAATTAAACAGTAACAAAGGGAATATGGAAGTAGTATTATTATTGTGTTGTATGTCTACTGTGTAGGATAATAATCAGATGCATGCAATTTTTCGGGAGAAAACATCAAAAGACGTTTAGACATTTTAGACGAAGAAGACGACAGACAAGAATTGCTACTTTTACGAGAGATTGAGGGGGAGAAAATTGAAGGAGAGGAAAATTATGTGACTTAAATATGTACATTACATTACATATTTTAGTTAATATGCTTTTCTTATGAGTAGTATGTGAACTGTGTATCTTCATCATGATCATTATCTGATGTTGATATTTTCGGGGACAAAGTACAAAAGTAAGTATAGCCTGAAGTTAAAACCTTCCATTACATATAAATATCTACGTATTTTCCAAGTATGTAATGCTACTTTTGGGAAAGTTGGTTGTTGGTTTGTCTGGTCTAGTGGGTTATGTGATGTGTAGGTTTAATTCATGGTAAAGGATTACGTTATATCAACAACATCATATCATCGTTGTCGTAATCACCGTGATGATGATCATCATCATCTTCTACAGTTTTGCTCTATGGTATAGTATGATGGAATGATATGAAGGGTAATTTTTGAAGTAGACTGTGCAAACGAGATAACTCTTGAGAGAATCAGTGGCGAGAGAGAGAGAAATACATTTATCTTCATCCTATCGTATACAGTATCGACCGACCGTCCGTCCACCGTCAGCTTCCACGCACAGTCTGTAGCGTCGTTTGATTAAAACAGTAAAAATATTACTTAAATAAGAGAACTTGCTATATACACTACTGCAATGTACAATATTCCATTAAATACATAATATTTAATTTATTAGCTAGATTTGTTGATGATTTAATGCACACCGAAAAAAGTCAAAGCTAAAAAAGGCCATTTGAGTTGAGAATGAAAGAGTTAAAAGTATTTTATTAGAAGAAGATGAAATCCCATTTTAAATACTGCAATCACCTTTTTTGAAAGAGATCACTTTTCACTTTTCCTTCCATTTTTAGTAAATTTACATAATTGACTACACAAAATTCCCACACATTAGCTTATTCAAGGACCAATATTCTCCGACTCTTTTTTACATTCTTTGAAAAAGAGAAAGGGAAAATGACTGATTCATTACTGGCACGAGTAGAATAAAATGCTGATGCACTTTTAGACACGTAGCATAATAGAATGTTATTACGTAATGGTGGCACTAGCATGGCAGTGCATTCATTCGTTACTTTCACTATAACTAATATACTAACTTTTGGTGCACCGGGAAGAAAGTAAAAGAAAAAAAATGATTAGACGGCTTGTTACTTTAAGTGCTTTTACTGGATGTAGCTTTACTAAAAACATGTTCTTTTTCCTGGAGAGTACATAATATTTCTTGTGTAAAGTCACTCATGGAAAATTAATTTTTTTTCTTGAGTAGTTACTGCTTCTTTGGGAATGTCCTCTGCTCTGCTTTTCTCAACCAGCAGCTTTTTTCTTCTTGTGCAGCAACTTATGTTTCTTTCATGAGAGACTTTTACTTTTAGCTTTTATCTGCCTACCTATCTCACCCAGCCAAGCCAAGCCACTACCACCACCACCTTCTCTTCACACACTCATAACTTTAAAGAGTTATTTTTCATAGAACCAAGAAGCTACACCATTTTTTGTACCATAAGGGTATGTCTTTTTGATATTCATGTGTAGTCGTCCCATTTTTCATGTTTGTGTTTTAGCTGCTGTGTGTAAAGGTAAAGGCGGAAAAGGCACGCACTCTCATGAATCATTCACTTTATTAAAAACGCACATTCACTCCGATCTTTTAATGCGATTATGGCTACAGAGAAGCCATGACTTGTTCAGACGTAATCGAAAGGAATCCTTAGAAGCAGAGGAGCAAAGAGCTAAAAAGAGAAAAATATATATTTATTTCTTAAGTACGTAGCAGCTGACAAATAACAAAACTTTCACTTCCTTCGAGCAAATATGTACATGTCCAGCATGGAGAAGAAACCTAAATTGGATAATATTTAAAAATTAATGTTTCTATATAGCAGCTTTATTTAATAGTACTCATTTTCATGATCATCATCATTCTATCAATATATGTGTGTATACAGAAGTCTGTCAATAATAGAAAAGGGATTTAAGTGAGTTCTCCAGCAATTATTTTTCATGAATAGATTTTTTCTCGAGTTTTTTACGAACAATGAAACTGGTTGTTGAAAAAAGTTGCTACTTCTACTTCTCAGCTTTTGAAAGGCGATCAAGCATAGAAATGTTTTTTTCTTGATTGAAAGCAAAAAAATAGTTTCTAGTTTTTCCGAAGGGAAATATTTTACATGAAATAGAGGATAATACATAAAATAATCCCCAAAATTATTAAAACGACACATATGTACACAAACATACTTTTCCTTTCGTTGGTTGTTGTTATGGTTTTGCTACTTTTGTCAAAAATAAGATAATCCAATTGAAAGAGAGAAAAAAGGAAACTTTTTGATAATCCGCCACAAAAAACATTATATACACTTGGTATTCTGCTTAGTCACAGAAAAATAAAATCTGACTGGCTTGCTCTCTTCCTCTTTCTTTTTCTCGTCCCGCCTATCTGTCGAGATTCCCCTGAGCTATGATGACAGCAACAAGAATACATTTTAATAAACATGTATATTTATATATTGTTCGCTCATATGTATTTTTAAATAACACTCGTGTCTTCTTCAGCTTCTTTTTTGTCTGTGAAGTGTACTATATTTCTTCTCTGATGTAGCAACAATATGACGAGTAATGATGATGAGAATGGTTGTGATGACATTTTCCCCCTTTCACCCATCGACACCGGAAATGGAACAATACTGTCTAGTTTTCCCAGAAATTTTTTCCCAACTTTATAACTTTTTCATTGTGTTTACCCTAGCATACAAAAAACTAATATGTTGAATAAAAACTATTTTTTATTATAAAAAATTCCCATATAAGTAGAAGCAGTGTATTTCATCATATTATCATATGATGACAGAGTATTCATATAAGTTTTACATTCTGAAAAAAGTAGTCACAAGTCATTGACCTTTTTTTTCTCTCTCTCTTTCCCTTGGTCTCCCTTTTGTTTTCCCCTTTTGGCTATATGTGCCACAATAATTGTATATATGGCTGTCTTTCTCTCTAAACCACAACTCTTCTATAGAGAAAAGTGGGCGAAGAGTCGAGATCGAGAGTGACGACGACGACGACGATATCAACAACGATGATAGTGACTTTCACCATTGTGTATTGTGATGAGTTGTTCTTTCTGTGTTGATTGCATTTCATTTCGTACTCTTCTATACACATTTTCATCTCTCTGATTCGTGCTATTTGTGTGTGTAAGTTTTTTTTGGAGGGATCACATGGATTCATACTTAAACCACATGAAATTATTTATTCCATGACAGAAGTAGGCTATCGAGTAGCAGAAATTGTGAGTTCGCTCTCTCTCTCTCTCTCTCTCTTCAAATTCTCCCTTTTCACTACTGCCATACCACCACCCAAACGACAAGTGGATAAATGTGGATGGATGAATTGAATGAATGTATGTAAAACTATTGTAATGTTTTTGCTAACTCAACTACTTTCACTATTGCACCTGATTTGATCTGGACACTTTTGCCTTTGTATATTTATATGTATGCATAAAAGCCTACTATCATGTGATAGCAGTATACATTATAATGGCAAGTTAGGCTAATTGAGTGAAAGCTGAGAGGAAATCACGATGATAATGATGATGGTTTGTAAATGCGCACGAGACTATATATTATTCTCTTTTTATCATTTGCAAATAAAAGTGGAACAGTTTGAGTGTTAGAAGAACAAACCATGCATGCAATGCATACATACAAATACACTGTAGTAGTATACCCACAAGGGAATTCATTAGCAAAAAAAATATTTCTGTATTAAATCTAGCCTCCGTCGACGCCACCACCACTATTGCCACAAACATAAAAAGCGTATCAACATTCACACATCCCCATACACCACAAATTGATCACCAAAATGAATAGATATAGAAATGTTAGTGTATCCACTATATATTTTATAAATCAAAGGATTTCCCTCTTTACACCACTTATCACTAGTTTGCTGCTGACGACGATTCAAATATATGTAGTAGTGCCTTTTCAAAAGATACTGAATCAGCAAAAGTGTTAATCATGACAAAATTGATGATGATTGAACAAAAAGGGAGCCGAATTAACTATTAAATGTTTTAGAATGCTAGGCAACATCATTGAATTATCATTGCCGGTAGCAAAGTAAGCGGAAAGATGAAAAAGTAAACACATAAAGATATTATGTGCATTTAAATAAACAGGAACAAGGAAATGATTTCAGCAATTCGACGGAAGAATAAAAATAAATTTTCTACTTGCGTTGGTGGAAGTTGATGTCTCACAATGATACTTTCTGTATTGAATTACCTACTTACGTATACAGTAAAAGAGAACTCTAGTATTTTCTTTTGGTTCAATGAACTTTCACAACAGGATAATTTTCCGAGATGTGCAATGTTTGCCGGAAACTGAATAAAAATGAGCATTACACATACCTCTACTTTTTAAAACAATAACATTCATTTGTAATCTCAATTTTAATGAAAAGGATATTTCAAAATTCTGTCAAACTTTTTTTTTGTTCAGCGGAGATTAAGCTCTGTATAAAAATTATAAAATCACTTCATTTTTTCGAAACAATTTGCCATTTCTACTACGTAGTGTAAGATA